>CAWUFW010001849.1:2415000-2550257 GCA_963921515.1 Calotriton arnoldi | reverse complement strand
CAAGTAATGGTAGTGGAAAATCCTTCTTTAGAAATTATTTTGGAAGAAGCAAAAGATGTATTTAGGGATGAGCTAGGCTGCGTTAAAGATCATGTACACAAAATAATATTAAAACCCGATGCTCTCCCGTTTCAACATAGGGTACGCAGAACACCCTTAGTAGCCAGGGCAGCTGTGAAAGAAATGCTGAAAGATATGGTTTCTTCTGGTGTAATTGAACCGGTGGAGAGCTCCATGTGGGTTTCTCCGGTTGTTATTACGGAAAAATCGGACGGCAAATTTAGGTTTTGTATTGACTTAAGGTCACTGAACCAGAATGTAGTAGTTGACACTTACCCATTACCAAACATCAATGAGTTGATCTTAGCTTTGAGTGGTCGCAAATTCTTCTCGAAACTTGACTTAAAAAACGCTTATCATCAGATCAAACTCCATGAACAATCTAAACCACTCACAGCGTTTATCACAATGGATTGCATTTTTTAATGCACTAGAATGCCTTTTGGGCTTTGCTCTGCCGCTAGTATTTTTCAACGCATGATATCCTTATATTTGGTGACACCATTGATCAACACAATCGCACTCTTAGGGAGGCACTATTTAAAATCAAAGAATCTGGTTTAACCCGCAGACGTGAAAAATGCAAATTCTTTGTTGACAAAGTTGATTATCTTGGGTATGAAATTTCGGCAGAAGGTGTGAGACCCAAACAAAACCTCTTAGATGCCATCTGTTTGGCTCCTGTACCTTCTGACAAAGACAAATTGAGATCCTTCTTAGGTCTCATCGAATATTACTCAAAATTTGTCAAGGACTTTTCTACTAAGACAGAAAGTTTAAGATCTCTTTTAAAGAAAGGTGTCACTTTTTCATGGAGTCCCCTACAACAGTCATGTTTTGATAATATCAAAAAAATATTTGTGAAGCAGGCATTCTCACCCCTTTTGATACCAAACTCCAATCCGTTCTCACAGTGGATGCTAGCACTACTGGGGACGCTGTCTTATCTCAGATTCGTCATGGTCACGAAAGAACAGTAGCATTCGCATCCAGGACACTGACTAATTCTGAAAAGAATTATTCAGTTATAGAACGGGAAACATTAGCAGCTGCCTGGGGTTGTGAATATTTCCGGACCTACTTGTGGGGTTCAAAATTCACGTTGAAATCCGATCACAAACCCCTAATCAAAGTACTGTTACCAGGTGGAACCACCAAATGTTCAGCGAGACTGGCTAGACTGGCTTCTCGCCTACAAGAATACTGTTACAATGTTGAATACATTAAAGGTTGGAGAAACATCCAAGCAGACTGTTTGTCGAGACTCTCACTTGATTGGGAGACTGTTGACAAATCATCAGTTTTAAAGAAAGAAGCGGAAGGTGCTGTTGCATCAGTCCAAGATGTGTTGAGTGTGTTTGAGGCACAAGCTATAACAGAAACTGAATGGATTAAAGAGATGTCCACAGATAACTCTATGTTAGAGCTCAAATGGTTAATCCTGCTAGGCGGTAGAAGGGAAAGTTCAGTTTCTCCCTCAATTAGACCCTTTGTTAAAATTTTAGATGAGTTGTCCGTTTGTGGTGATGTGGTGATCATGAGAGGGGAATTATTTGTTCCTCCTTTAGCCTTGACAAACAACCTCATTAGATTGGCCCACGAAGGGCATTTAGGCCAAACCAGAACTAAAAAAAGATTGAAAGTGAATTGGTGGTGGCCTGGAATGGACTCTGACGTTGATTCATGGGTTGAGAGGTGTGAGGTCTGCAAAGAGAGTGACAAGCGTTTAAGAGTGGGTGTACAAGCCTCCATGGGACACATAACTGATCCGGGTCAACCGTGGCATACCATCTGCCTGGACTTTATTGGTCCTATGAATGATCTTAAGAATGATCTTCACTTTGCTTTGGTAGTAGTTGATGTCCATACTAAGTGGTTGATAGTAAAGTTCTTGAAGGATATCACCACTATAACCACTGTGAATACTTGGAAAGAAATTTGTGTAGAGGAGGGCGTACCCTCAGTTTTGATTACTGACAATGGCCCCCAGCTGACTTCTGCTGAGATGCGATCCTCTCTGTGCTCTTTTGGCATCAAGCACATTCGCACATCGCTTTACAACCCACAAGGCAATGGCACGGTTGAGAGGGCAAACCGTCTTATCAAAGGTACCATCCAAATGGCCATGTCTAGTGGGAGCGAGGTTGACTCGCTAGTGTCTGAGATGCTGTGGGCCTACCATTCTAGTCTGCATAGTGTGACTGGCAAGACACCTTTTGAAATGATGCGTGGGAGACTGCCCAATACCAAACTTGTTCCCACTTGGATCAAGGATATCATATCCAAAAATACTTCTCCCACTCCCTCTCACCAAGAAGTGTGTGCAAGAAAGAAGTTGGGGCAACGCATTTGCTCTGGTGATTGGGTGAAGGTACGTAGTGGTAGACCTGGTACATGTCTATCCAAGTTTCTAGGACCTTACAAAGTTAAGCGTACTTTATCTCATGGTGTGGTTCTTGATAATGGTGACAAGTGGAATTACAGACGTGTAGCTCTGTACCAGAAAGGCACTTTAAGTGACAGTGTTGGCGTCAATTGTCAAGACCAAAGTCCCAGCAATGTCTTTTTGTCAATGTCTGACAATGATCTCACTGGTCTCTCACATGCTAGGCCTAGCACCCGCAGCGTTACTCAAGGGGGCGGGGATGCCTCTTCTTCCTCCACTGAGCTCGAACACACTGTTCCTATTGAGGGGGAAGTGAGACCTAGTAGATGTCGACACCCCCCAGGTTATCTCAATGATTACATTTGTGCTTAATCTTCACTGGTGTTTGACATTGTTAATTGTTACATTTGTTGTTAATTTTCTTTTGCCATTTTCATTGGTGATTTACTCTGTTTCCTGATGCTTCTTTCTTCTCTCTCTTTATCTCGTCCCTCTCTCTCTTCCTCCTTCTTTCTATGCTTCTCTTCTCTCTTTCTTCTCATTTATTATTATAAGGAAAGGGGATGTGTTGTGATTATGCTTCTTCTTATTTCCTCCTCATGCGTGGAGCGTGGAGCACTGTGCCTATTGCGTTCCACATTCCACCTATGGGTTGGATGTTCCATGGTCAGCAGTTGGTGACTGGCTGGCCAGGGATGAGCCACGTTATCTCCGCAGGCTTCGTCTTATCGAATAAAGCTTTACTACTTACCAGCATCGTCTCCGGAGTAATGTTTCTTGTTACCCTCTAAGACATCTCATGTTAACTATTACGTGAGAAGCAGCGCATGAGGGGGGATAAGGGCCAAGGGAAAGGAGTGCGGGCTGTGAGGGGTACTTAAAATTCAATGTTTTGTAAAATACCCATGCTTTAAGACCTTCAAAACAGGAGAGAGGAGAGAGAAGAGAGAGAGTGTGTGTGTGTTTGTTTGTCTGAGTGAGTATTTAAAAATCTGAGGTGACATCCCACAGATACCTTGCCATATCCGACTGAAAGCTCCTGTACCCAACTATTTACTAAAGAATACATTTATTAGGGGGGGTGTAACACCCCAAACACCCCCCTTGAAGCTACACCCCTGGTCATTGATAACATCACTGCAACTTTTGAAATAACATCATTGATGACAAGCATGTGCATGGCAGGACCACAAGTTATAGTTGCTTTAGGGCACGAGTTATAGTTACTAGAGAGAACTGTAACTGGTGAAGAGAACTATAACTGGTGAATTTCAGTGTTTATTTGAGTTTCAAGACTAACGCTGATATATGTGATTAGGTGTAACTTTATTAAAAGGGCGATTTTTGTTTTGCTTAAGACTTGCGTTTGGTGAGCGTTGCATAGTCGCTGTGCGAATCTTACTTTAGTTTAAAGTAATAGAAAAATCACTCAGGATATGAGGAATCTGTTGAATGGTGATGAGCATTAAATATTCATTCCTCTTCTGTGTTGCTGTTTTCTTACTGTCCTGTTAATCTGATTGAACAGTGCACTGCATGTGGTAACGCAGAGCAATCAATTAGACTGTGTTGGTTTAACCTGATCTTTTGAGTACATTAGCCTGTGTCTCAGCTATCGTTTTATTTGTGGCGTCCTTCAATCTCCTTTGGGTCATAAGTCTTTTATAATAATATTGGACCATGGTGCCTGATTTTTTTTCCGATCACGTCTGTTTGCTTGATCCCGAAGTGATCAGCCATGCAGCTCCCTCTTAAATTGAGCAGCAGAGAGCCTGTATGAATGAAGACATATGTTCTTTCCCTGAGCTGTTCCAATGTAGATGGTGTCAATTGATTTTTATCCTTTGTGAATAAAATATACAAGTAATAAATTGAGCCTCAATTTAAATGAAAGACTAAATTGATACGTTTTTCTAATCAATTACGCATCTCATTACAGCAATTAATGAAGATATATTGCTCTTTCTGATACAAAAACACATCATCAACAAACCTCCATTTATCTCTCTGCAGGAAGCTTGCATAAATAGAGTTGGTGACTTTGGAAAAGGTTTTTCTCTACAAACGTATCCTTATATGTGATAAAAGATTTAGAATTATAGATGGGTAACAGTGAATTACTGAAGGGTCCTGAGTGACATCAAGAAGACGAGAGCAAAACTCAAGTTGTCTATGATGTCATCAGAACGCCGAGGTGAAAAACATCCCGCAGTTCACTTTTTACCCATCATTAATTTTAAGTTATATATGGCTCCCAAAATCATTTGCTCCTACTTTCAACTGTTACGGAGAAGCAGAGAAGTGATGAGGGAGCCATATATAACATGACCTCGGCTCCCTGTCCCAAATAAAAAAAATAACTAAGCAATATGTGGCCTCATACTGCCCAATCACAACCACTCTCTTTGCCTTCCCCTTCCTCTGCTCCAGAAACCGTGCCATTTGCTTTCCAGAGCCGCTCTGACAGGTTTTCAGAGAGCCCGGCAAGAGCAGCCTTGAATTCCTTTATGACGTAGCCACAGTCGATAACTTCTGTTACCCACTGTTGCTATGTCAGAGCAGTGAATTACCATATTTAGAATCTGACATTCACGCTAGTGGCGCTCGGTGAGAGTCATGCATAATGTATAGAATTATAGATGAGTAACAATGAAGCACGTTAACCGAAGGGTTCTAAGTGACATCACATAGACAATGAGAGCGGAGCTCGAGTTGTCTGAGATGTTTCTCAGAACTGTTGTGTTTACTATTGTTCTTGGTCTCGCGACCTGCCTCGCGCTGTCCCCTTGCCACGCGCCCTTGCCCAGAGTTCTATGACGTTCCCTCGTTCTATTGTGGAACCTTGGGCAAGGGTGACGGTTGGAGGGCAGTTGGAGGAAATCTGTCGTTCTCACCGGACGCCACTTGGTGTCAGGGCTTATACCGAATAAAGACTACTTAACATACTCCTACCTTACTGCGTGGTCTTTACAAGAACCGCAAGGTAACATGGATCCCTGTAATTCACTTTTTACCCATCTATAATTTTATTTTGTATGGCTCCCAAAATCCTCTGCCCTTGCTTTCAACTGCTACGCAGGGGTAGAGCAGTAATGGGAGATACATGCATTTGATGGCATCTCTTCCATGTACAAAATAAAAAAATAAAACATATACCTGACCTTCTGCCACCCACTCCCACCCCTTTCTGTGCCTTCCCTTCTGTCCCCTCCAGGAGCTGTGTTCCCTAGTTTCCAGTGGGGCTCTGAGAGCCTGGCCAGAACAGCCTGGAATTCCTTTATGACGTAGCAACAGTGGGTAACAACTTCTGTTACCCACTGTTGCTATGTCAGAGCAGTGAATTACCATATTTAGAATCTGACATTCACGCTGGTGGAGCTCGATGAGAGTCATGCATAATGTATAGAATTATAGATGGGTAACAATGAAGTACAAGGGGGTTTTTCACCGAAGGCTTCTAAGTCACATCACATAGGTAATGTGCCTTCGCTTCTGTCCCCTCCAGAAGCTGTGTTCCCTAGTCTCCAGCGCGGCTCTGACAGGCTCGGAGAGCCCGGCCAGAGCAGCCTGGAATTCCTTAATGACGTAGCAACAGTCATGGGCGTCTGCAGGGAGGGGCAAGGAGGGGCTCTTGCCCCCCCCTGGATCGCCGGTGCAGGTCGTAGTGCCGTGGTGCAGGTGCCATTCTTTTTTGTAATGCTGGCACTCCAGCATCCCAGTGACTCACTAGGCTGCTGGAGTGCGAGCGATGTTACAAAAAAGAATGGCGCCCTTCCGCACCACGGGCCTTAACTAGAGTGTCTAGTACGGGCTACTGCCGGGCGGTGCGGGCGCCATTGTGCAGAGGCGGTGCTAGGTGCCTCACTGTGCCTGTCATTGGTAGCTGAGCGCAATGCTACTACCAATGAAACTTAGCATAGCGCTCAGCTACCAATGACATCGGACTGCTCCCGGCCGTGGGTCTTAACAGCCACCTTGAGGCTCAGGCGTCATTGCAGGCAGCCGAGGCAGCACTGTCATTGGGCAGCTGAGCGCTACCAATGATAGCCGCCTGCCGCATCGCCTGACTTATGCAAGTCGAGAGCTGGTCTGGACCAATCATGGTCCGACTCCGACCTGCCCCCAGCAAGTGCACACTGCGCGCAGGCTCCTCTCCAGCAGTGTTGCCAGATTGGGCTGTTTCCCGTACAAATGGGCAACATTTTTCCCATTTGTGCGGGAAAAAACGGCTCTGGCGGGTTGCGGGAAGTTGGGCAACATTTGCCCATGTGTGCGCAAAATCCGTGGTTTCCGTGGCGCCCAAAGATGATCTATAACAATCAGGGCCGTCAATCATTCGTAGCGCGAACTCGCTACTTATGACGGCCCTGTTTCTTGTTTCTGGCCTGCCCCCAGAGAGAATGGACCAATGATCTCACGAGGCCTGTCATCATTTTTTGTTCTTCACTTTTGAATCCCTGCATTTGCCTCTTTTGGCACGGGCGCGCAGTAGACTCCGTGTGCTGTGGTCTGGAGCTCGAGAGGCGGAGTCAGGAACGTCAAGGCAAGGGCTGGTTGGCCGACCCTGCAGCCTGCTTCTGTGTTCTGTTGCGCGTGGGAGTCCTTAGGTCCCAGCAGGTGTATTAAGGTAAGATTAGTGGTTGAAGTTCACTTTTCCTGCTCTGCCGCTGTCAGCTGCCCCCTCTCTCTCTTTCTTCCTCTTATTCCCTCCCTTTTTTCTCTCTCTCGCAGCTCCTCACTTGCTGAAAACCGTGCTTCAATAAACGCCTCTTACCCTCTGTTTCCTCTACTTTCCTTCATTCCTTCCCCTGTGAAATGGTTCCAAAGATGAAAGAAACACTTTTGTTGGAAATGTCCTCTTTTTATTACATTTTTCTGTTACAAAGTGCAGCCTCGGGACCAAGAGAAAAATAGGTGTAAAATACGAAAAATAAATAACTAAATAAATCATTACAGAGTGGTCGCAAAGTGGCCAGATTGGGTTTATTCTCACCCAAACACATTAGTGCCACTTCACAGAGTTTGCCAGTGAAGCGCTACTTTCTTTTTCTCCTCATTCTTTGAACAGCATTGTTTTTCCCGGGTGTGGAAATGCACCATTCCTGGAGGTTCTGCAATACCTGGTTGATGACTGGAGTGGAAACCTTTTACTGTGATCCTTATCAGCTCTTTTCCTTATTTTAGTTTATAATGTGTACTACTGCTCTTTGTTCAGGTAAGTTGTCTTTTTAAAGTATACTACTTATGTTTTGTAAGGATTTAAGCAATGGACATTGAAACATGTCTCTTCAGGGCCCTGTAGTCATGTGCTTAACGTTTCAGGCAAAAACACTTATTGATTTCTGAATAATGAGTTTAAAAGTGTTAAGGTAATCATGTTCTGCTTACATTTCACATGCTTTACTTAATCTTGCATTCCCTATGAGGGTTTGCGTTTTCCAGGATGTTGTTACTTTTTTTTCTTGTGCCCCACCTGGCACACATCATGTCGGAGGTTGGTGATGTTAAAATGTTGCCCCCCCCTCCTGGAAAAATTTCTGCGGACGCCCATGGCAACCGTGGGTAACAGCTTTTGTTAACAACTAGTTTTACGTCATAGCAGAGAGTTACTGGATTTGACTCTTGCTATTCATCCCAGTGGTTCTCTACCAGAGCTGTACATAACAATGGAACAATGAGGTCCTTGCATGTATCCATCCGCCTATTGACTGCCGTCGTCGGCTGGCTCTGCTGCCTCCCCGTTCCATCCATGCTGCATACATGCCCACACAGGGTCACATCCATTGTGACTCAGAAATGGTCTACGCATTTAAATTCAGGATTTTGTTATAAATTACTGCCCGTCATGTTTAAAAATGATCCCAGTGTAACGTAGGATGTGCTGCTGATAAAAATTACATGTCTGTAATAAAGTCTGACAAACTGAGTCACTGGTAGGCTAATGAGGTTATTTTGGCCTTTTAGTAAAAAGGTGTCTATACTCAACAGTGATCACCAAAGGAGGGTGTTCCTATGGATTATTTACCTCCACCTGGTTAATGCTGAACCCCAGCAGTGATCTACTGTCACAGCACATAAGACTAGTCTAACTTCAGCAACGAGACAAACCTGAAGCCAGGTGTGAATCATAAACACTCGGGTGTTAGGGAGCCAAGATCCCTCTGTACATGGCCTGTGCATCCCTTGCTTTTTCACAGATTGGGTGTGACCTGTGTGCTCCTTTCTGTCCCCCCCCCAGTCACTGCACAGGATCACCAGATGGAGCTGACGCAAGCTTTGGTCACAGGTTTTTTCAACACCGAGTACACCGGAGTCACAAAAAAAACACTCTTTGCCGGGATTCAGAGCCACAGGATCCGGCTGCTCTATTAGTCTGGGTCTGAAGAGGCAGACATCATTTCTAAAGACCCCCCCCCCATCTCTACTTAACTCATTCCAAACCTTATTTTACTGCTATGATCTCCCAATAAACACTTTCTAGACTCTTCCCTCTTCTAGCCCTCCATAATCCTTTTCAGTCCAACTAACAGACTCTCACATGTCCACCACTCAAATTAACTCATCTTTCCTTATACTAATTCACCCCTAATCCTTTTGGGTTCCGGAGTAGCGTGCTACTCGCCAAAAATCGCTTCAACGCCTTGTCAGGGATAGTAAGCGCTATATAAATACAATTACAATTAAACCTGCCTTGAAAGCTCCTCTCTGGCGTCCATTGGATATTAGGATCAAGTTTAAAGTTTTCTGCACTGCCTACAAGACCTATTGGGGTTAAGGCTGAAGATCCATATACCGACTATCACCCCAACACACCTAACAGTACGTTGTGCCCTACGTCTGCACACTTGAATATCGGAAACGTCTTTAGCAAATCAAACATGGAGGCAGAACCTGAGAGCTCTGGGATTTGAACCCCAAGCCTGGGGGAAGAGCCCAACTACTTGATTTTCAGGAAGGACCTGGAAGCTGAGCTATTTGGCTTGCCTTTAGCTGAACTTTTTGTATTCGGTGATCCTACTTAAGAGCCTATGGTTGGGTCAAGCGTCACCAGTTAAACTTTAAATTTTCCCCATTATCCTATGCACCGACTGTGTTACTCTTACAGTGCTCTCAAGAAATCCAAAGACGACACACACACGCCAGAAAGTCTCTTAATAAGTAAATACATAATAAATATGATTGTTGTCACCTAACACATATATATATATATATAAAATCAGAAACTTCTGACCACTACAAGTCCAATTTTAGAAAGAGCAATAGGAAGTGGGGGCTGTACACTCCCTACAAAGTGAAGAACTTTCTGATGCCTCCCAGTGACTCATCTTTCAAGGGTGGTGGTGTGTCTCAGGGGTTAGAGGGAGCCACTCCGAACCATTTAGGGCTGGTACAAGGACGCCTGTCCCCAAAGGGGTGCTATTTCTTGACTTTGTTTGTGTGTCGTTATATTGAGGTAGTTAATATCGATCTAGGATATTACTGTATCAACTACATCGACTTAACCCCACCCATACATACTTTAGGAGATCAGTAGAAGTCAGATTAAGAATAATAAATATATACTCACCTTACAATGTAGTGATAGTTCGATGTTGTGGATGTGATTAATTCCATGCGATGTCTCGCATGTGATATAGTGATCCACCACCGCTGAAGGTTTGTGTATGAAAAGCCTGTTAAGATCCATTGCCATTTCTGTGTGAATGGAACTCTGCTTGGAAAGGCCAGATCATCTGTGTTGTGAATAGTATTTGTAGCTGCTGGTTGCCTGCACTGTTGCCCCATTGATCTGCCTTGTAGATTTTTTTCAGTGGACAACATCATTGCATCTACAACATAAGCCAGCCTTTGTAGTGGCCCAGGGCAGGCTCAGCTGTAGTCTGATTCATTGTGGTTTGCCACTTGCTGGATTGTCCAACGTTGACATGATCAGCTGAGACATAGGATACACTTGTAGTTGAGACGGCTCCGTGGTGTAAGCCGAGTGCTCTTCTGCGTTACCAGTGAGTGTCTCCCATTTATTGTCTTAGCTGTGCCATAATAACTGCCCAGCTCTGACTCTCAGTATACCCATCTTCAAAATGACACTACTGGCGTCCGCCTTGCTCACCTTGGATGGACTGGCCCCCACATTGCCACACAAAGGCCATTTTGTACCTCCTAATTCCAAAACATAGAAGAAGGGAAGGTGCTCAAAGTTTTTTTTCACTTGAGCATGCCTGACTACCAGGTCCTCCTCCTACTGCTAGTTTTTTATTGTTATATAATTTTAGTTGTTCTAAATTATATGCTCGAAAAATTAGCAGATCTCAAACAGTTCAGCTGTAATCAATTGCATTTTCAAACATTTAAAAAGATGACACAGTGTTAGTCTGGAACAAATTAAGTACATACTGATAAAATGTAATAATAAATGTAATAATTCATTTCAGAATGCATGGGTGATGAATAATCTAGCCTAGGTGGTACTGTTCAGAGACGTTTTAAGGAATGGGGAAAGTGGCAAGTGCCCAGGACCCCCACATTCCAAGGGGCCCCCTGGGAAAGTGAACTTTCTCTCTGCTTGACCTCTGTCTGTTCTATTTTTCTATCTAAACCTATCTCCCTCTTTGCCTACCTCTATCTCTGTCTCCGTCTAACAAAAAGTGCTGTGGTTGGTACGGAATCCTGATTGCGTGGCGTTGAGTAGGTGGTTTTGTTTCAGGTATTAGGTGAGCTGTTGGTTGATGGCTTTCTCAAGTACTATGGCTGGGTAGGGGAGCAAGGAGATCGGTTGGTCATTTTTAAGGTCGCTGGGGTCGGCCGAGGGCTTCTTTAGGAGCGGTCTCTGCGTGTTTCCATCTGTCTGGGAAGGTTGCTGTGTAGATGGAGGTGAAGAAGATGCTGTTGAGTTCTGTGCTGATTGGGTTGGTTCCGAGGTTGAAGAGACGGTGGGGGCAGGGGTCTTGGGCGTCCCGGAGTGGATGGATAACATGATGGCTGTGGTGGTCTGAGTGGTGAGTGGAGACCAGGTGGTTATCGTTCGGCTGGGGTCCGCAGGTTGATTGGTGTTGTTGAGGCAGAGAGTGGTGGGTTGGGGGTCAAAGTTGTTGTAGATGGTTGCAATCTTGCTGTGGAAGTAGTCTTGCAGAGTTCCTGGGATTGATGGATGGTGTTCTCTGTGGCTATCGGGTTGAAGAATTCTTGACAATTTTGAGGAGTTCCTTCGTGTGGTTGGCCGCAGTGTTGATGCAGTCATTGATGGCTACTCTCTTGGCTTCCTTGATGCGCAGGTGATAATTGATGAGGGCTGCTTTGTGAGCAGCTCTGATGGCTGGGTCCTTGGTGATGCACCATCGATTCTCGAGTCGGTAGCAGTATCGCTTAGTGTTCTGAGCTCCGGGGTGTGCCAGTTGGCTTGTTTTGAGGTTTTGTTGGTTTTTGCTGGCTTCAGCGTGGCAACTCTCTCAGCACATTTGTAGATCCTGCCGGATAAGTTCTGGACAGCCTGGTCAAGGTCTGCTGAGGTTTTGAGTAGTGTGGTGCTAAGGGCCTGTGCCCATTGAGTCGCAGTTACCTTGCCCCTGCTGTGGTGGGTGGCGCTTGGCGATGGTATGCTGGGCATCGGAGATGGTAAAGTGAACGATGGTGTGGTCAGTCCAGGTGAGTTCTGTGACGTGGGTGAATTTGATTTTGTCGCTTGAGGTAAAAATGGCATTGAGTTTGTGACCAGATTTGTGCGTGGGTTCGGTGAGGACTATGTTGTTGAGGTTCTCCAGGAGGGAGGTAGAGTTGGTGTCATTGGGATCGTCGACGTGGAAATTGAGATCGGCGAGCAGGACATAGTGGTGGGATTCGATGGCCAGGGGGGTGATGAGGTTGGAGATGGCGTCACCAAAGGCTGGTCAGGGTCCCAGGGGTCTTTAAGCAAGGCCACCTCTTACCGTGGTCTTGGTGTCAGTCTGTAGTTGGAAATTGAGGTGTTCCCATCAGCAGTGTGGGGTTGTCGCTGTTGGCGGTGCATTGAATGGTTTCCTTGAAGATTATGGCTATGCCCCCTTCGTGTTTGTGGGTGCGGTCTCTGTGAATCATCTTATAGCTTATATAACTGGTGTTGCAGTTGCGGTGTCGGGGTTGGAGGAGGGTTTGAACCAGATTTCGGTGATGAATGCCATGTCGGGGGCGAGGGAGATGATGGTGTCCCAGATTTCCGTAAGACCGAAAGCGCGGCTGCGCAACAGCCTCCACAAGTCGTCCTTGGAGGTGGGAGGGGCTGTCCGGGAGGCGGGAGGGCAGGGAGCGGGGACAGCGTCGGGCGGGAAGAAAAACGCGAATCTCCCAAAAGAGGCGCCTGTAATCAAAACCCCAGTAAAGTAGTGGGCAGAATACCCTCAAAAATGACCAGGCAGAATAAGAACCAAACGGAGAGAAGCCTAGACCAGCGGACCTGCGGGTAGCGGTCTCGAGCTGGCGGCAGCAGGGACTGGGTCGGAGTCCTGGTCTCACAGAGCTATTTGGCAGCGGGAGAGTTGAACATGACCAGAAAGGTGGAGGGCTACTCGCTGGGGGTGCATAGCAGCCTGCATAAGTAGTCCTGGGAGGTGGGAGGGGCTGTCAGGGAGGTGGGAGGGCGGGGAGCGGGCATTGCGTTGGGGTGAGAAGAAGAGCAGCTGGAAACAGGTGGGAACAACGAAGGCTGCTTACCCAGTGAACCTCCCAACAGAGGATCCTGTAATCAAAGCCCCAGTAAAGTAATGGGGAGAATACCCCAAAAAATGACCAGGCAGAATAAGGACCAAACTGAGGGAAGTGTCGGCCAGTGGGCCTGCGAGTAGCAGTCTCGAGCTGGCGGCAGCAGGGATTGGGTCGGAGTCCTGGTCTCGAGGAGCTATTTGGGAGCTATATGATTGATGGCCTTAACTGGAACACTGGAACGTGCCGACAAAAAGGAGCAAAAAAGACTAGAGTCTAGAATATTGCCTTGTCTTTTTGAAATAAAAACAAATTTTAAAATGCTCCAACCTACTCATCAAAATTAAAAATGTGATTTTTGTTTATTTTTTGTTTGCAAATGAAATAAAATGTTTCATCGTGTTTTGTATTTGTTTGATGTATACTTGTTTCTATATTTCTGAATATTGTTTTCAGGTTCAAAACGTTAAAATTGCTTAGTCCAGGGCCCCTGGCTTTCAGTAGTGCTTTAGAGGAGGTTCGCAGAAGTCAGAAGGTTTAGAACCACTGATCTATTCTACCTACATAGAGCTAGCTGGCATCCGCAATACTGAGCAACTAGAGCACTCTGTGAACATATGCTTTGAAATAAAACATATTCTTAAGGGGATGTTCTCTACAGTCATACTTTTGTATTTATTTTTACTTGAACCATTTTGTTCATTTTGTATGTTTCTGTCCCTCTTTGAACCCCTTCATGTTATTTACATGTTATTTGTTTAACTGTATCATTTTGTCTTTATGTGTTTTTTTTCTTTGTGCATCTGTTTATCTTTTTTTTTTGTAGGGTTCTGACTCCCTCTGTTCCTTGTATTCACTAAACAAAACTAACTGAAGGCTGAACTTGCGGGCGTGAAAGATCAGGCCCGCTTCCATTCTGACTGATCACTCAGTGTGCACCACATGCCCAGTGTCCACTCAAGGGACCACTTGGCCTTTGGTTGTCCGCCCATCGTTTAGCAATTCGCACTTATTAGGCATTTCCTTCACAGCGCACGGATGAAGTGAAATCCATACAAGATGGATGGCTGTTGGGTCTTCGAGAAGCGTAGTTGAATTGAAAATATTCACTCAGGAGGTTGAGAGCAATTACAGGGACCCTCAATCGCCCCATATTGTCATACGGATCAGCTGATCCGGTCTGTGACTGCGGCCATGGACCCTACGATTCCATCCCTTTCACTAAGTTGGGTCCTTGGGAACTGCAGAAATTTGTTTGTGGCTAACGTGGTGCTGGATGCGACTTCACTTCTGGCATTCATGCATGGGTGCTTCGTGGCAGAGCATTGCCAGGCGGTCACCAGTAGGTGGTTGCAGATTGCACTTACAAGCAACAAAGATAGTACCATTGGTATTGTTAGGGTGGTTCCTACATCACTGTATTTGTGTGGTGGCACACACTCAACAGTTCTGCAACAGAAGAACATGATAACAAATGTTTGTAAAATTAGCAGGGCAATTTTTTATGGTGAGGAAACAAAACAATTATTACGATTGAGGATATTGTCTGTGTTTCAGTACTCTACAAACTCTATCAGATTGTAAACAGGATATATTCAAAACCCAACAGCTCTGTGATATACCCTGGGAAGTAAAATGAACTCATTACAGTCTAAACTGCACTCACCACTGCTGACAGAGATGTGGGAAATGAGAGGTGCCTTGGTGGTCTTCATGATGTGTTGGATGCAATGGCAACACTTGTCACAAACACCCAACGTGCACCAGGAACGTCAACAAGGAGGTCTTGGCTTCGACCGAACAACATGAAGTTTTTGGAAAAGTAGCCAATGAGTTTGTAGAATTAAAGGCAAGTGTGAAACTCCGATCTGAAAACACTTCAGATCAGGTAAAGAAATCAAACTAAAAGGCAGTGTATTTATCAGTTGAAAATGTATGCACAATAAAATATATCCATACCAAATAGGATCACACAGCCCAACAGACACAAAAGGAATAGAGAGGCACCACTAGAGGCACTGGATCGAGAAAGAACACAAGGAGTATAATCGTCTTCTCACTGTGAAAGTTTGAAGCCACTTTAGCCGCAAACCCCGGTTGACGCTGAAGAACCATGTGGTCCAGCACCATCCAGAGATAGTGGAATCCAGTTATAAAAAGCACCAAATCCCTCAAAAGTTGATCTGACAGGACAGTGATAACTATGGCCTTCCATGTCATCCAGTTAAAATGCAATGCCATCAAAGGCCTAAAAGCAGCACCCAGACGGCCACCAAAACCAAATGAAGATCCCCAGTGGGAGTCAGGCCTTGTACACAGGACACTGTACCTCACCCTATGTAGTCTAGAGGCAACACCTTTATTGTGCCACGTCCCCTCAGCATTAACTGTACACCTACATTGTCAGCCACTGAACCTTCATTGTAGGAGACAAGCCCAACCTCAATGTAGCTTACAGAACTGGTAATAACAGTAGCGTGTCACGGGGGGCGGAGCTTGCTCACGACCAAGATGGCCGCTTGAGCCGAGTTCTCCGAAACACCGTCACAATATCCGAAAAGTATCCGGCAACTGCAACGTATGTGTGGCATGAGACAGTGTCCCCTGGTCTCCGGAGATCTGTGGCTACGTTTTGAAGTGCTCCCGACTGCTGTGCTGCCTCCCTGGGCGAAGTAAGCACGCCTGCCGACGCCGGCCTGGCTGGGCCTCCAGCGCTGGACTTGCGTGGGTGCGGTGGGCGGCGTTCGCCTGGGACCGCTGCTCCGTTGGGGCTGAGGGCGCGGGCGGGGCGCCGCTATTTGCACAAGCGGTGCTTTTTATGCCCTGCCTACCCCAGCGGGACCTCCCGGTACGTGGCATCCCCTACTGGACACATGCACGGGACTCGGTGCGATCCGGGGGAGAGCCTCGCTGCACGACTCGGATCCTGCGCCGGAGACCTGCGCCCTATGGGGGCGAGCCTGATGCGCCGAGGGTGTTGAAGCCTCGCTGCCCTTCCTTGGTCTTCAGAGCGCTTTGTGGGCATTTTGGATCACGCACCTACGGCGGCCCCATCCCCCGCATCAAGTGGCTGTGGCCAGAAGGAGCTTCTACTTTGAGGACGTCGCGAGGCCGCCATTTTAGACACTGGGGGCCCCGGATGTCCTCTGCCTGTGCGATGGAAGTGAGTGACCAGCCCAGTTACGATTTGCGGAGTCCCCTGGGGGGGTCTTTGATAGGGGCTGTGCTGTGAGCCGGAAGCGGGGCCTACCATTGGGACTTTGATAGCCTGGTACGTGGCTATATTTGATACTGTTGGCTGCCCATGGGAGAGGAGGTGCCCAGTCTGACTCCTCGTCTTAGATGCGCATAGCTGGGATCGACGGGCCTCCGCTACGGGGGCGACCTAGACTTGCTTATTGCGGACACTGAGCCCCTCTGAGTTGCTCACTGCGGTTGGAGGCCCTACGTCCTCTCTGATACTGCCCGTGTGCGGGAGCGGCTGCGAGCGGGCTGGGCATCAGAGCAACCTCTCCCTGTTATCAACAACGCAGAAGAAACAGCTTGAAAGACCAACATAAGAGTTAACAAGCAGCGGCATGGTCCTGGGGCCTTGAACTGTGTGCTGGAACCCTCCCTGGAGTGAGTGCTACTTGCTTAATACTGTTTGACGCCACCCCTGGCCTGAAGAGCTACCTGGGTCGCTGACACAGGGAGCCTGCTGTGCATAACGCGTTGTCCCCCCCCTCCTGTTGAGCTTCCCCCCGGATTGGTGGAGAACTGCCGGTTGCGCGGCCTACGGGAGGCTAGGATGGGCAGAGTCGACAGGGCGCAACCGAAGCTATCGTTCGAACAAAAAAGGTCCAAGTCCAGAGACACATCCACCGAAGACGCCTCCAGAATGCAGGGGCAGCCCGCTGAAGAATCGCGTCCGGATATCCGTGGCATGCTAGTGGCTATGGAAAAGAGCCTGCAGAGCGGTATCTCAGCCCTTGGCACGAAGATGGATGCACTATCCTACAGAATGGATCGCATGGCTGAGAGGCTTGACAAGCATGCCGAGAGGCTAGATATGTCCGAACGAAGGCTGACGGAAGCGGAGGAAGCGCACACCACACTTGACTCTGAACACAAGCAACTTGGCAGAGTGCTGCGGGTTCTGCAGGAAAAAACCGAAGACTTAGAGGCGCGCTCTCGGCACTGCAACCTCAGAATCACGGGACTACCGGAGACCACACACATTGGCAACATGGAGCAATTTATAGAGAAGTTATTGAAGACTTTGCTGGGTGAGGACTCGTTCTCTGCAATGTTCGTGGTGGAAAGAGCGCACCGCTCCTTGGGGCCCCGACCACCCCCGGGGGCGCCCCCTCGTCCCATCATTGCAAAACTACTCAACTATCGCGATCGGGACGTGGCGCTGAAGCTGGGTAGGAAGAAGCAACCTCTGGGGTTTGAAGGTTCCACGATCTCGCTATTCCCGGACTTCACGATCCGGGTCCAGGAGGCACGCCGGCAGTTTGCCCCGTTGAAAAAACAGCTCCGCGACCTTGGAGTGGATTATGCCATGCTTTATCCAGCAAAGCTGCGGGTCAACAGGCAGGGCCGATCCCACATCTTCACAGACCCGAAGGCCCTACAGAAGGCACTAAAAGACTGGTCGAGAGAACAGCGTCCGAGTCCGGAGCGGCAGCTACTCGACGAGGCTGTGGGAGGACAGTTGGATGAACAGGACTGAACTTTGTCTGATGCCTTTGTGTGATAAGTATGGTCTTTGCCCTGGGACAGAGTTGGGGATGTAATTTGGTGGGACTGGGGAGGGGGATATATGGCTCTTTGAACACTGTTTTTGCTCCTTTAGCTGGATGGGTTCTCACCCTGGATGCCTTTGTTGTCCCACAGAGTTGCGGCGGGATACATGCGGGGAGGGTTTTAGCTAAATGTGCGATGCTGGGTTTGTGGGCCGGGCGAAAGCGCTGACTTTGTATTGGGGGGACAGGACCTGTGCTGCGGCGCCTGGCCGGGCGTATCCTGTACACTAGCGGCGCCCTGCATGGCGGACGTGCCTATGGAACTCAGGCTAATGTTGTGGAGAAGGAATGGGGGACATCTTAAGTTTGCTAGTTGCATAAGATGTTTGAGACGGTGCCTTGAGAGCGGCCTCATGTTGGCCTGATAGTGCTCCTTGTCTGATGAGCAACTTCCGCCCACGCGTGCTACACACATGGGAATGTTATTTGTTTTTGCGGGTGGGAAAGGGTGGGGGGGGAGTTGGGACGCCGATGGGGAACAACCGCGACCAAGTTGGGGAAGGTCTGCTGTGGGAGGGGGGTTGTTGGGTGTTGAGAAGCAATTGGATGCCATTTCAGATAGATGTTTTTTACGAGCGCACACATGGTGGGAGTGAATGTCGCTTACTACACAGATCAAAATGTGGGGTGAGATCAAACAAGTGCGATGGTGGTACCTAGTAAAGTTAGCAAGAACTTACCTGTTGATGCTTTCCGAGCGCTCACATGGAATGTTAGGGGTCTAAACGATTACAGGAAACTCCGTAAGGTATTGCACTATTTACAAAATCATGCTATAGACGTTGCCTTGCTAGAGGAGACACACCTTCCACTCGACAGTCCCTTCATACGCAGCAGAGGTCTAAGGGACAACATACATGCCTCAGGTTTTACTACACACGCCAGAGGGGTGATTACATGGGTTAACCCCAAATCTCCTTACACTCTAGAACCACTTGACTCTGACAGAGATGGTAGATATACGATATCTAGATGTCAGGGGAAGGGCATTGATTTAGTACTTGTGAATATTTATGGTCCGAATTACGACTGCCCCGCATTCTTTGACTCGTTGGTGTCCGCAGCAACTAAATACAGGGACAGCCAGTTCCTCTGGGGGGGGGATCTCAATCTGGTCAGGAACCCGTGTGTGGATCGTTCGGGGGGCCCCGAGAGACGCCCCTCTGCGGCCGCTAGGGCGTTGGAGTGCGCTATGCTTCGGCTGGATCTGCGCGATGTTTGGCGCTCGAGATTCCCGCTTAAGGGGGGATATACACATTACTCTGCTTATTATAACCTCCATACAAGGATTGACTATTGGTTGGCATCCACGCCCCTCTATGACGACGTTAGGGAGTGTAAGGTCCTCCCCCGTACACTGTCTGACCATTCCCCCCTGCTGATAGCGATAGCTACCCCTAAGAAATGTATACCGTCGTTCACATGGCGATTCCCTCCCTATTCGCTGCTGGACCCGGTCTTCAAGGCTGAGCTCGCGGAGGCTATCGAGACGTTCTTTGTCACTAACGTGGGGTCGGTGGACAGTTTTCAAGTGATCTGGGAGACCTTCAAGGTTTATATTCGGGGTATAGCTATGTCCAAGCACTCGGGGGTCCTCCGTGACCTTCGCAGACGCCTGGCGGATCTAGAAAGGAAACTGGGAGTACTGGAGCAGCGACAGTTGGTACATGCGGACGACGCAGTGGCTTCGGAAATTAAGACCCCTTTGGAGGAATATCAGGAGGCAGCGGATGCTGAACTTAAACACTTAGGCAAATACGCCACGGCACGTGCGTACGGGGAGGGGGAGCGGCCGGGTGCGATCTTGGCTCAGTTGCTTCGGAGGCGCCGCAGCAAAACTCAAGTCACGGAACTCAAATCAGCGGAAGGTGAGGTGCTAACTGAGGAGGCAGATATAGCGGAGCGTTTTAGAACTTATTATGCAGAACTATATTCTGCCCGCTCTCCCGGGACGGATGAGGAAATCACGGATTATCTTTCCCATATTAAACTTCCCTCCCTCACGAATATACATCGTGAGTTTCTGATGAGACCTGTGGAAAAAGATGAGATAGTACTAGCTTTGACGAGCATGAGGTCAAGCAGTGCCCCTGGGGTGGACGGCCTTATAGAGCATTTCTTGATATTCTTTTGCCGCAACTGTCTACGCTCTTTGATGACATGTGCCAAACCGGCACGATGCCACCCACGATGAGGGAGGCCGTCATAGTTGCTATACCTAAACCGGGGAAGCCACCTGAGGAGTGCGGGTCATATCGACCGCTCTCTTTGTTAAACGTTGACATTAAAATCTTCGCTAAAATCCTTGCTAACCGGATAGCTCCCCTTGCGCAGATTCTGGTTTTCCCCGAGCAAGCTGGGTTCATCCCAGACAGGAACCTCACTTACAATTTACGTACGGTATTTGGGGCCTTACAGCATATTCGGCAAGATACTAAGGCGGTGGCGGTCTTTCTCGATATGGAGAAGGCCTTCGATTCTGTCGAGTGGCCCTTCATGCGCCAAGTCTTGACTAGGATGGGTCTGGGTCCGGTTTTCCTACAATTGATCGGGGTGCTGTATGATCATCCCTCCGCCAGAGTCCGAGTTGGTAACCTGGTGACGGATCCCTTTAACATCACTCGCGGGACGAGGCAGGGATGCCCGCTGTCCCCACTACTATACGCCTTAGTGGCTGAGCCGTTGGCCTGTGCACTACGTGAATACCACAGTCATAGGGGCGTTAGATTGTCGAAATATGAACTAATCGTGTCAACCTATGCTAATGACACATTACTGTACGTCCGTGATCCGGAAAACAACCTCTCCTCTGTCCTGCGCGAGGTGGTGCACTTTGGCGCCCTCTCGGGTCTGCGGGTTAATTGGCCCAAATCTGTCGCTGTTCCGCTCACGCCCGCCACGACGCCGCATGAACCGGAATACCCACTGCAGTGGTCTGCGGACTCGATCAGGTACCTGGGTATTCGGGTGCACCCCGACTCAGAGGTTGTCTTCAGGGAAAATTATGGCGCGGCTGTCAGTAGGTTGGAAGATGACGTGGAGACTTGGATCAAGTTGCCTCTGTCCCTGCTAGGTAGAATCTCGATTACGAAGATGGTGGTGCTACCGCGGTTTTTGTTCTTATTCATGAATATTCCCATTGTATTACCCAACTCTTTTTTCAGTCGGGTCACGACGTTACTGATAAAATTAGCCTGGGCGGGCAAACATGCTAGAATTAGGTGGCAGACACTAACCTTGCCGTATCACATGGGGGGACTGGGTGCTCCGGATTTAAACTTATATTATAGAGCCGTGCAGTGTGCTTACGCATACTACTGGATACATGGTCCTCCGGACGCTCCCCACTTCCGCCTTGAGACGATTGTTGCTGATCCGCTACCACTCCCGGCCTTGATATTTGAAGATGCAGATCGCCGGACGGGTATACTCGATTCTATCAACGCTACGCGTCACGCCTGGCATTTTCTACTGCAGCTCCAAGCTGGAGCTCTGTTATATTCCCCAGTCATGCCACTCGACTGGGTCCGTTGGCTGTCCCCCTGCAGGGACCGAGGGGTGATACGAGCATTGAACTCTCTGAACATTCGGACGGCCGGCGACCTCTTTCACAACGGCGTGGTTAAACTATGGGAGGAGCTGGAGCAGCGGGAGCCCCCTCCTACCCTACTGCAACAATTCCAATTTCATAGGACGAGGCATGCTTTACGTGGCATATTGGGGGAGGACCTCTTAGAGCCTCCCGAGGTCACGGAATTAACCTATGTTATCAAAGCTAAATCGCCCCGCAAGATTGTTTCCAATATTTATAAGATCGCTATGTCCCACAGGGTAAATCAGTACTCCAAGGCCAGGTTAGACTGGCAACGAGACCTACAGCAACCGATCGATGATGCTATGTGGGCATAATGTTGCACCTGTACACGTCGTATTTCGCTAAATGGCAGGCACAGACGGATCCACTTCAAATACCTCAATAGGGTGTATTATACCCCGGAGAGATTACACAGATACGGGTTGAGGGAAGTTTCTGCCTGCGACAGATGTGCGGAACCAACGGCTGACTTTATGCACTTGGCCTGGTCTTGCCCAGGGGTACACAAATTTTGGGAACTGGTTTTCAGTGAGCAGGCGAAAATTACTGATTCGGAACTCCCCCTGGACCCCGCCCTGGCCCTGCTGGGTTATTCTAAAAAGATCCCACAAGGGAGGCGCAGACTGATAGACATGGGTCTCCTCCTAGCAAAACGTAGAGTAGCGATCAATTGGCTTCGCGGCACCAACCCTACTATGGCGCAGTGGTCACACGACATGCTCTTTTGCTGTATGCAGACGGAGAATTTCAGTGATCTACTCCCCCCCCAGGAGCCGCCCCAAAATTTTTGGGGGACTTTACACGACATATATATCTGCCAGGGTATCGGATCAGTCTGGGACCGATTGCGACACTCCGTCCCAAGCCCTCACAACACCTGCTGTCTGATCCCCCCTGTGGCCATATTAGGTGGGCACAATGACTGTAGAGTCGGGGCTATGCCCGCACACATGCTCCTGATGTTCCGCTCCGGAGTGGCTGAAAGCGATATCACCACAGTCACCAGTATGTTATACAGTAATTACTCACTCGGATATGTTGAATTGTACTTGATCTGGTTGTATTATGCCTAATTGTATTCAACTGTACACCATGTGCACGCCTTACAGCGGTCAGGACGTTGCATCTTGCTTCTTGTATGTTCTGTAAAAGTTTGATAAATAAAAAAAAACAAATAAAAAAAAACAGTAGCGTGTCACTATCCCAGGGCCAAACCTCTCTCTGAGATTCATGTCTCTTACTGAAACATGGATTAATGATACCTCTGGCCCTAAAATTCTCCAAGCTGAACTCTACCTACAAAATGTATCACTTTGATCGCCCCACTTATTCTAGATGCAGAATAGCATTGGTGTATCGCGCACCGGGTGTAGTTTCCATATTTCATTCTTCCCATCACTTTGAATACCATGAGGACTATTATATCAGGCAGTTACAATATTCGGACAGATTGTCCTTCTACTTCTACTGCTCGTAATTTAATGGAGTACTGCACTACACTAGGCTGTACACAACCGGCCATCTTTCCCACACACGAGCAGGGTTCATTATTGACCTCACTTTTTCTACTCCCAACCTTACCTCTAATATTAGAAATGAAGCTTTGATTCATCTTACCATAGGGCCATTATTTTTAATTTTACTATCCTATTAGTGCCAGCTAATGCCCTATCAGTGACAACCATAGAAACTAAAATCAATCAAAACTGTTTGCCCCACAAATTAACCGATCTTCCTTGAGCACTTACGAGTATCGAGAACAACACTGATTAGTTACCACAGCTGTGGATGCCATTGCTCCAATCAAATGATTTACTATGCATCACAATAGGCCAATGGCCTCTCTATAACATAAAGAGTCTGTAAAGCCCCTGAGAGAGCCTGAAGATCAAGATCTCTACTCTAGATCCTTGAAAAAGGAACAAAAAGAAGCTAGGCAAGCACATCCTTCTTACGATGCTTCCCGTGTTACGTCTGCCCCCATCGCTGCATGTGACCGTCGGAAAAGAATATACCTACTCTACATGCTGCACCACTAATAGCCCCCCTTCAAGTAAGTTTTGTGAATCTCTAGCTTCTTTCTTTCCCGCTAGGATGTATTTAATTCAAGGTTCCTTTAGTGCCCCCCGATGCACCTGTAATGGATAGCCTGAGTGCAGATTTGGCTACAGATAATTTGTCTGAGATCAACAGTGCAAATACAAGGAGATGATGGACGGAGCGCTGAAACTTTTCAAACACTCACCCCCAGTCACAGATCTGGGTTGAATCCATCATCATTCTTTAGCTCACTTTGCCACCCAAGTTCAGACATAGCTATATGCAAATCAGTCTTGACCCTGTGCCTTAGGGGAACAGTCCAGACCGACAGATCAACAGTTGCCAAACAATTGTTTGAATTCACTCCATTAACTACTGAGCAAATAAGGGTCAAAGCTATGGATGTGAAATCGAGTTCTCTTCTTCTTTTTTTTTTTTATCCTCATAAGCCTCTTTAGTGGAAAGAAAAAACAATAGACGTTCTTCCACTTGCACATGCACATCTTGATGGGCACCTGAAAGCCTGTGCTCTTGTGCTTTACAGCGATACGGGTAGGTACGAGTAGAGAGGGAGATCGAGGTTTCTGATGGCCCTTGGAATCGAAATCCATCTACTCTCTTGTCCAAATGTCTGCTTTCTTCCTCTTCCTTTCCAACCGGCAGACAAAGGCACAAGGACCTAAGCCCGAAAACCTGATGAGGCTGGTAAGGCATAATCATAGGACCGCTGAAAAGCCTAAATATTATTGTTTAGAGCGTCACACCATTCAATCAAGGGAAGCCAAAAATTAACATCTCTAGAACTCATCCTATCCATAGTAGCTATATATTTAATTGAGACCAACAAATTATCCAGGCTAGGGGAGAGGGGGGGACACCCATAACTTGCAGATTTCCCTGCGCGCCAACAGTGCAATGTAAAAGATAAGCCTTGCCTGACCTTTAGTAGGTTTTACTTCAGGCTCCAACTGACCGAAGATAACAAGTAGAACGCTTACTTTTACATGCAGCTTAAGCATTTGAGACAGCGCCCTACTCACTTCATTCCAAAAAGTTTGCAACTCTATACATTCTACAAACATGTGGACGTCATCGGCCTTCATGTTGCCGCACTTCGGGCAGGGGACTTCACCTCCTCTCCCGAACTTTGACAGCTTCAAGGGTGACCAATACGAGTTCTCTTCTTGACCCCTGCCCAGCTTGGTTTTTGCACCGAGCCAGTGATCTGCTGCCTTCAAACTGTGTGATTTGAATTTTTTGTCTTTGAGACTGCGGTGGATCCGCATGCCTGGAACAAGCCTGGGTATTCCTTTCATTCCTGTTGAAGAAACCTTCAGTTGAACCCTTTGTCCTGAGCAACTATTACCGCATATGTCTTCTCCCTTTTGCAGCTAAAGTATTTGAACGAGAAGTCAATAAGAAATTATCAATCTTTATTAAAGAAAATTGCACAAGTGGGTATTAGACCGTGCCATGGCACTGGAGTCACTTCCATCCTAGGTAAGCTATGCATGAAGTTAGATCTGGGAGGCACGGTCGCTCTTAGTCTTCTGAATTTCAGCGCCCGTGACATTGTCTTCTGTGTAGTTGTGATTTTTAGACTGAAGGGATCCAGTGTCCGATGTAGGCATTAGTTTTCTTGGTATCTGAAGGAAATGTCCCAAACATTTTGTATGGGTCCTTTTCATTCTTGCTCTATAAGGTTGTCTGATGGAGTGACTCAGGGTTCAGCATGGATCATCACCCTGTTTAATCTGTATGTTGTCCCCTTGACCAGATTGATTAGACACTTTGGCTTTTCTTTCACGTGTTACACCAATGTGACCCAGCTGGTTGTGTAGTAAGAGGAAGGCCAGGCTACAGCGAGAACTAACTTGTGTAACGGTCTCACCACCTTAGGTCTGAGAATGAAAGAGCACGGCCGTAAACTCTATTTGTGTAAGGTTTAACTTTTCGTTTTGAAGGGGCTATTTCTCTGTGCTCTTCTGCCTGTTGGCCTTCTAATCTGGATGACTGCGTATCCCTGTAGCTTCTGTACACAACATTGGGTTTATGTTCAACCAAACCCTTACATTGTAAACCTAAGTTGATAACATCGCTTTAACATATTTTTACCACCTTAAAATATTAAAGAAAATAGTTTCCTTCATCCTGGTCAAAATTCAATTTCTGGTGATTCAAGTGTTTGTCTGCCCCTTTCTTGATGATGGCAATGGAAGATACCTTGATCTTCACAAGTACTTGCTTCACCGTCTGCAGCTGCCTCAAGGCTGCTTCAAGTAGCCTGCGTGGTCTTGAGACTGCCACTGCCACATAGAGCATCTGTCTCCCACCACCTCATGCAGCTGCACGGGCCGCCCAATAATAACCAGATTCTCTTTAAAGTCTTCCCAACAGTCATAAAGCCTTGGTCGCTCAAGGCCCTTCTGTCATTGCCAGTCTTCCCCTCCTACTAGCCGAACAAAAATCCTCGCTCGACTTTGGACCTTCTTCCTAAAGTTCCATCAGTTACAAAAACAGCCCGTATCGAGGGGTTTTGTTCGCCACAAGCAGCTAGAAGGGTCTTCTTCTTGATCTTTAATCTGCTATGAATCACTCGTGCCTTTTTACAACTAGAGTTCCACATTTCTGTGTTCTCTCATATATCATTTATATTGAGCAGGATAACTGAGGAACTAGCATGTTTGCTCTTCTTGAATCCACCAGCAGGACACTCTGACCAGTGTTTGCCCGCCTGATATATTCATACCTGTTAGACCTGGCATCATTGGCGCGGGTCTCCCTTCCTCTTTTCGCTTCTGACCTTTTATGTTTTTAGATGCTCTGGGCGCTGTGCCACTGCCAATCAGTGACACAGCGCGAAGGCTCCCTGTGTAAAGATAACTGTATGAATTGGGATAATCATAATTGGCTCATTTGGTTTACCTGTCAGTCCCTAGTATCAGTGCACTGTGTGTGCCCAGGGCTGGTAGGCCAAATACTGCTGGTGGGCCGGCAGCGCTGATTTGCGCTACCCACCGAAGCAGCTTTTAAAGTATGTCTGTGTAGCATGTTCTAATAGCGAGTTACCCTCCATTTCACTGTTTACTATTGCGAGGCCACCCGTTCTCATAGGCCAGAATGTGCAGGCTGAGTATTACATGCCTGAATCCTACCTGCCCCCAGGAACCTGATAGGAACGTCGAATTTAATATGTTTAAGCTCAGGACATTGAGATACATCTTTTAGTAAGGATTATTTGCGTAGCCCGTGTTCGAAAATACCTCTGCTAGAAACTAGGTATTTTCTGGCCTCAGCTTTCCTGTAGGCTTTGCTAGCGTGTGTATTGGCCGTCTGGTTTGGAGCAGCAGGGCCAGCTGGGTCAGACCTGTCTGGAGAGAGAGATCGGCATTTGGAGTATGGGGAGGGGTGACTCTTTGATCCGAGCAGGGCCGTGCCTGGCAAGGTGAATGATGGCTCCATCTCCCACTGGGCGTCTGATAGCAGACCCCCAGATTCTTAAAGGGCAGGATGTCGCCTCGTAAACCAAGTGCTCCCCGACCCCACCGAACTGGTTCTGGCTGGATGCAGTGATTTGTGACTGCAGAGAACAAAGACTTTTTAGGTATAAAACGCTGCGCTGAAACCTGTTTTAGGTGTGTTCCTTCTGGATGTCAAGACGAAACTCTGTCCGAGCGGACAGAGGAAAGGACTTTGAAACTTTCACCAAGCTTGCTGAAGAAACTACCCAAGGGCCTGAATTGAGAGCGCCTCCTGCTGAAGTCTCAGGGACATTAGACTTCACCCCGTCAGCCGCCCGAATTCCTTTGCTAGGAATTCTACTTGAAGGTGAGGCCTCCGTCGAGTAATCTGGAACCTCTAGTCCTACTTTGAGGAACGCGGACTGGTAACCCTTGTGAACTCTGTGTGTGGGCCGCCGCAGCTAAGAGAGAGCTGCCGCCGCTGAGTGCCCGCCTTCATTTGAATCTTCAGAACCTTCGCTGAAACTGTGTGGGCCGCCGCAGCTAAGAGAGAGCTGCCGCCGCTGAGTGCCTGCCTAAATTTGAATCTTCAGAACCTTCACTGAAACTGTGTGGGCCGCCGCAGCTAAGAGAGAGCTGCCGCCGCTGAGTGCCCGCCTTATTTTGAATCCTCAGAACCTTCGCTGAAACCCTGTGGGCCGCCGCAGCTAAGAGAGCTGATGCCGCTGGATGCCCGCACTTGTGTTAGTGGTGCCACATCGTGATTTGTCCTTTGAGCCGCCGCAGCTAAGAGAGAGCTGCTGCCGCGGAGTGCTCGCACCCTTGCTAACTTTGCATCATCGTGATTTGTCCTGTGAGCCGCCGCAGCTAAGAGAGAGCTGCTGCCGCGGAGTGCTCGCGCCCTTGCTAACTTTGCATCATCGTGATTTGTCCTGTGAGCCGCCGCAGCTAAGAGAGAGCTGCTGCCGCGGAGTGCTCGCACCTTTGCTAACTTTGCATCATCGTGATTTGTCCTGTGAGCCGTCGCAGCTAAGAGAGAGCTGCCGCCGCTGAGTGCTCGCACCCTTTCTAACTTTGCATCATCGTGATTTGTCCTGTGAGCCGCCGCAGCTAAGAGAGAGCTGCTGCCGCGGAGTGCTCGCACCTTTGCTAACTTTGCATCATTGGGATTTGTCCTGTGGGCCGCCGCAGCTAAGAGAATGCTGCTGCCGCTGAGTGCCCGCGTCTTTGTCAACCTTGCACCATCGTGAATCGTCCCGTGGGCCGCCGCAGCTAGGAGAGCGCTGCTGCCGCCGCGAGCCCACCACGGAGCTGCACGACGAGAGTCATCGCCACCACCAGCCCGGGCCGCCGCAGCCGCGTACTGCTGCTGCTGGGAGCCCGCCTGTCCCCGAGTGCCCGAATCATTGTGAGTGCACTTTGCGGACCACTGCCATCGAGAACTGTGGTCGCTGGGAGTCCACCTGTCACCGTCTCCGCTTCTTCGAGAAGCTACGTGCTGTGTCCCCGTCCAACCGCAGGTATCTGGTGCGCAACGGGTCGCGTAGACCCAGGCCTTGAACTCAGTCAGTGCCACGTTCTGGTGAACACGTTATTGCCCTTTTAAGTCCCTACTGATTTACGTGCATTGTAACTGCTTAAAACGCTTTTGAGATTCTCGTACTAAACCTTAGATAAAGATACTATTTTTTCTATACCTACTTGAGTTGTGTCCGTTTGTGGTGTTGTTACTGCCTTATTGTGCATGATCATAAATGCTTCACACACTGCATCTGAGATAGGCCTAACTGCTCGTGCTACGTTACCACAGGGTTGAGCAGGGGTTATCAAAGGGGGTAGCCCACTTGCCCTGACTTGGGAAGAAGGGTCCCTATTTGGACATTGGCACCAGCCATGGCCAACTAGAGACCCCCATTTCTAACAATACCCATATACCTCTAATGAGGGGTTAGTACCATTTATTTACTGTAGGACAATAAACTGAACATACTTTCATTAGCTATTCATTTTATTTAGTCTTTTACCTGGAGAAAACCATGTGCCCCATTACATCTGAAGGAATGCCTGCTGACAACAGTTCATCCACTTAATATACATTAGTGGGGTCACAGCTATCTGTGTCTTCCCCGGTATTTCACAATCTCTTTCTGTGTGAGGTTTATCAAGTTGTAAATATTGTGCTACCAAATATTATGTCCAGAATATCGACTTTCAAAATATCGCGACGGGAAGTATGCATTGGTAAGTATAGGTCTATTGTACTAAACTCCACATACATGTTCCTTAAGGAGATATATACATATCTGCTAGGTTAGTAGTTGTGGCATTAAGAATAATGAATCTATACTTTTTTAATGTACTTCTCTTTCTGATAGTTTGGTAGTAGATTTTTTTGTGTTTGATATTCTGACATAGAACTCCATGTGATCCAGCACTTTATGTTTCCCTTTCATTGTGTCATTGACTCTTATCTGTTGGTTGCTGTTTGTAGCATCTTCAGGGTATGGAATGCAGTGTTTATTGCAGAAGAATTCTCCCCTCCTTCAATAATCATCGACAGTACTTTTCTCGCAGGTACCCTGATGGGAGTTGGGGATGTGATTTCCCAGCAAGTGGTTGAGAAGAAAGGTCTGAAAGAACACGACACAACCAGGACGATAAAAATGATGAGCATCGGGTTCTTCTTTGTGGTGAGTCTTGTGCTGGCCCTGGTCTCCTCGATAGCCGTATTTGCTTAGGTGGTAGTCCATGCTGATATGTTTCAGTGACTTGAGGGCTCATTCTGCCATGTTTTTGGACAGCACAGGTCGTACACAGTTCAATGCCTAAGGCTGAAGTTTGCCTTCTCCTAATAAACCAGTTACCTCAGGATTTGTATCTTCTCGAGCCGAGTACATCTGGACCGGTCCCCAATCTGTGGGTCTGCATCCTCATCCCAGTCCTTGGTGATCCCCACCCTAGTCCTTGCTGAATAAAAGCCCAATTATCCTATTATTGTATCTGTCTCCCTTGGAGACATTTTGTCACTTGGTCTTTTTGTCTGGTCAGTGAAAGGTCAGCCTTTAGTGAAGTGTTAGACATGAGCTACCACAGCCCATGGACTTTCAGATATTTGTGGATGGAAAAAGGACGAAAGGCCCCTGCAAATCAGACCAGAACCAGGCATATGCAAATCAGCCTTTGTCCTGATCCAACAGGAACAGCCCAGCCTGACCTGCCATGCCAAGTCTCCTTTGAATCGTAACACAAGCAATTCCAGACTGGTTTCAGCCTATTTGGGTCTCGACCATAGAGTGCAGCTTGGTTCTAGTGGCACAGAGAGCAAAAGACCCACTTCTGGGCATACCTGTCGCAGTTAGCGCATTACACTGAAGAAACAAAAAAGTGATGGGTAGAATGCTTTAATTAGTCTCATCCACTGATAATTAGTCAGAGCCACGTCCCAGTCCATCGTTTTTTTGCGCACCATACCACCTCAGCCAGGAACCAACCATAGGCTAATCAGCCTTGGTCTTGCTCCAAAAGGTACAGTCCAGCCCAAACTGCCAGGCCAGGTCCCCTTTGAACCGGAACCGCAACCCTAGACCGGTTTTGGTCTATTTGGGCCTTGTCAGTAGGGTGCAGTTTGGTTTCAGTCGCACATATGATATTTTTTTAAATATTCAACAACACCTGTGTCCTGATAAAGACAGTTATTAATGTTTGGGCTGAAACCATATTGATATACATTTGTGAACATATGATTCAGTTTATTTATGGCCCATACTTTATGTGTATTAGAATAGCAGTTTTCACTGTTGGTTATACAGCACAGGGTCCATATTGTGGTTTCCTAACTTCCTGCAATGTCTGGTGAGGGCCACTTTTTTCTGATGCCTGCGTGGCACAGTTTTCTCCTTTGTGTACAAAAGGTGCTTTATTAAAGCATGTGTTGTGTGGAAGCTCCAGGCAGTCTTATGACAGTGGTACATGCCTCAGCAGAGAGGGGCGAGTCTGATTTTGCCGCTCCTCCAGTTAGAATCCCAGTCCGCTGGGAAGTGATGAGGATTGCATGGGACACCCCGGAGTGGGCTCAGGGGCATAAGAGCGCCTCTTGCGTGTCTTTGATCTCACTACTTGTTGCTTAGGCACATTTCTGGCCCCATGTCAAAGGTGGCGTTCTTCCCACACAGTGTAGGTGTGAGACAGCTGGACCTGTTGGTGGTGTGCTTGTTTCCTTTTCTGCATGTGTACTGTGTTAGAAAGTCATCACTGGCCTAGATCAGCATATTATTAATACACACAAAGAATCAAAGGGAGGGGCCTAAATGGGAGACCGTACTACTCCCTATCTAAGTGTAAATTCACTAAAAGTACGCTCTCAAATAAACATAGGTTCACAGAGGGGGAAAACAGAAAAGGAGGAATCCCTACTGGTGATGAAATACCAATGTTAGGGCCAGAGAAGTATGTGCCCTGTTCATGGGGGGAGAGAAAGAAAGAGACCCTTCTTCGGACGAGAACCCTCACTCACCCAAGGGTGACATGCTTCATCATAGGGTTCCTTCCTCACACCAGGACCGCAAGGTCCCTGGTGTGGTCTACAACTCTTCTGGGCTAGAAGAGGAGCTGAGGTGTTTTGGGGAAGGGGACGAAGATCGGATTGGTGAGGCGCAAAGTGCAGAAAAAAATTAAAACTGTCTCTAGGGGACCAAATATCTTTATTATGCGGTCTTCTAGGACAGGATTGAAAAGGACTAGGGGTTATCAGCAAATATACCGTAAGTTAGGTCAACATGTTTCTGCCTATCAGTGACCCCTGCCGGGGTTCAGAGGCATTCTTCAGGACCAAAAGGGTTAGTCACTCTGCATTCAGGTTATCGAAATAACAATAAAAAAGTGTACTGGTCACGACGTAACAATGGCCTGTAAATATGAGCGATGGCCCAGGGATGGTTGCTAAAAGGGTACACCGTCACATCTGATAGATGTTATTCATATTGTCGTGTAGTTCCTACAAATCTGCAGGATGTGGGCATTATTTGGATAACATAAACTAAGGGATTGGTGCCTAGACTGATTCCGGACACCCCCACAGGATATGTTAGCCTGTGGACCAGCTAGCTCACAGTGCCACTGTAAGCCCACAACCCTTACCAAGGAGTGAATAGTTTCTGGCAACCACTGAACATGATAACTCTCGAACCCCTCAGGTATCGTGGAAACAGTGCAGTACTTTTCGCTCAGTCACTCGTGCTCAGTCACAGAGAGATACAAAGAATAAATGATGGGGACGTTTTCAATAAGCATTTATTGAACCAGCGTCATTCTAGTGTAAAACGTGTTTGCTGCGACAATCATTAGACATACACCAATATAAAAGATTAGAGCACCAACAGAGTAAATAAAAGGTAGAGTTCTACCATGGTGCTAAAACAGTGAATATATGCAGGCATATAAACATGACCGTAATTGGGCGTACTCCTAAGATGCTAACCCTGCCTAAGAGTACCTAGCATGTATATGGGTGTAAAGCCAAGAATCCCGTAGGAAAGAGCCTACCCCATTACTACATGATGGGAGAGAATGAAGGACCCCATCTTGGTCTCGAGTTGGACACCCCACAAGGGATGTCAGACCACTGCGTGCAGGACCTCAGCGTCTCGTGTCAGCGTGGTAGCTTTCTCCTCTGCCTATCTAGTCTTGGTATGGTTCTTTTATACGAAAAAGATGGCCTCAGGGTACCTTACATAATCGACGTGTGGTGAATACGATTATGCAAATGAACCTAGAACAATACCTGCATTTATGCAAAGCAGTTCTTGTGCCCGAAGGATGAAGATGACCATGACTTTTACACAGAATATGTTCATGCTGTTATGTGCAGGGACTTTTCCAAGAATCCTCATGCATAATAAGTAGGATAATTTCCTGGAAACTGATCGATATTTATTCAGCATCTAACTGGGTAAAAGGTCAGTGCCAGAACCGTTATGCAGAGCCGGGTAGGACAATGTAGGTAAAAGGTCGTATAGCTACCTAGGCCTAGATTGGGGTACATTGGGACTCATAATAATATACCTCTCTTCAGCCTTGTGGGTACCTCGCAGGTACCCCGCTGAGCCAGCAACACACGGACTGCCTTACGGCCGTGTACATAGTACTAGCTCAGCATATACCTGGCTAGTGCAACCTCTTGGGCAGTGGTTTAGTGGTCTGCATGAGCCTGTGTGGCATCTTCTTTTTATGTGGAGCCACTCTTCGAGTTAAATTGAAGCATTCCTTGCCCCAATCTTGGATTTTTTAAGCTTTTGAGGTCCCAGGACAGATTGTGGCACATAGCAGCTACCCACCACTACTCAGGTTGTGAAGGTAAACCTCCTGCGTAGGGTGCTGGAGTATTTTCTATGTGTGTTCCTTTTTTACTTTGCTAGTTCCTTGTGCTTTTATTTACTGCTGCGTTATTTCCCTGCAGGGCCCGGTTCTTGGAAAGTGGTACAAGAGTCTAGACCGACTGGTTCTGGGAAGCAGCAAAACAGTGGCTGTGAAAAAGATGCTGCTTGATCAGGTGAGATATGGAATGCTGCCTCTTACTTGTAATGTAATTGTTTGGGTAATGAGGTGCCTCTATGTACTTCTGTGTGCTGACCCGGAAATGCTTCAGGAATGACACCAGGTCGATATCACTTCATGTGTCAATCATAGCTAGTGGGAGTTACTGTGCATGATAAACTCCTCTCTGTGCTGCATGAAGATGAGGGTCATGGCATGTGACTGATGGTGCAAAAAAGGCAGGCAGGAGATTTTGGAGAGCATGAGAGCACAGGAGCACTAGCTTTGAGCATGTTGTACAAAAGTGTCCATGAACTACAGTATTGCATATAATATAACACAGTTAATGGCTTGCATGTAGCTGTGCGCCAGAGTTCACCATGATGTGCATTAGTAGTGCATGAATGATACATGCATGTTAACAGAGAGAGCATGCATCAAGAGAGCTGTAACACAATGGAGCATGTGCATGAAGAGGAAGGACACAGTGCAGTGCTTGTTTATGGAGCAAGACACACAAATGGTAGACAGCAGTAACATTCAACATAGTGTGCATAAAGAAAAAAACACATCACAGAATAGTGTGCATAAAGAAAAGAGCACATCACATAATAGTGTGCAGTAAGAAAAAAATACAGCAACATCCAGGTGTGTGTGCAGTGTGCACACTAAGATGGTTAACTCAGCACAGAATGCATTGGGAATAATGACACACAGAGGTGTGCATACTAAGAGAGCAAACACATGCCACAGAATGGCCTAAGTGTACAATAAGTCAGCAATGCCACTTGGAAGGGACGAGAGAAGTAGCACAGAATCAGGTGTACATGAAGCGAGAAGTAACGCGCACCATGGTGTGAGCTAGAAATGGAAGCAGTAGAACATGGGCAAAGAGAGCAGCAACCACAACACTGGTGTCTGAAGCTAATCACACAGGAGGACACGCCTTAGGAGAACAACAACACAGCATCACAGGGGAGGCTGCTGGTAGCAGTGGATTCTAGACAGAAGTAGGCAGAGTGCAGTGTGAAGCATATCATGATCTTCTAGTCGTGATAGATATTCATATCATGACAGTGAGGATTGCTTACTCCCAGGAGGCTGGGGGACAGACACTCCACAGTTGCTAGCTAATGTGTACCTCTCATCTAGTGCAGGTAGTAGTGTCTTGGTCATTGGTCGTGTGTGTGTCTGTGTGACGTTTTCAAGAACACTTGTGGTCGACTTTCACAAGCCTCATCAAATGTAAATGCTTTCAAGCATCGGTCTTCCCTGAGGCCTAGATGGTTCTCCCTTACAATCCACTTTGGTTTTCAAGAACAAGATTTTTAACAGTTATCATTGGGATGTACCTCATTATTGTAGCTTCTTTGTTTATCGTAAGGTGAGCCGGGTGATGATCCCAAGGTCTGTAATGTTCCAATGAATGAGGTACTTGTTGCATGTGTTGTGCTAGTCTTCTGCCAGGCAGTAGTATTAAAAAAAAACCTGTAGTTTACAAAACATTGATGGATGGAATACTTGAATTAATCTCTGCCACTGGTAATCACTCGGGCCGCATCCCAATCCATCGTTATTTTGCTCACCACGCCACCTCAGTTTGGACCCAGCGATCAGTCTTGACCCTGCTCCAATGGGAACTGCCCAGCCCGAACACTCACTACGGGAGATCACTGATGATCATTACTGCCACGGGATATTAATGCTCATTAATGCATGGGACATCAAGGCTCATCTTTCTTTAGGACCGGTTCCATTGCCATTACAGGATTGGATTTTCAAACATAAACATCCAATAAAAATCACTTAGGCAGATCTCACCCACCTTTATGACAAGGACAGTGGATGGAACACTCAACAGACTTTCAACAGGACTGGAGTGCAAAGTATAACACTCCCAGCCTTTCCAAAGACCCAGAGAGGGTTATGTGAGGCCTCCATCCTTTCCATAGAGCCAGGGAGGGTTGTGTGAAGCCTCCATTCTTTCCAAAGAGCCAGGGAGGGTTATGTGAGGTCTCCAGCCTTTCCAAAGAGCCAGGGAGGGTTATGTGAGGCCTCCATCCTTTCCAAATAGCCAGGGAGAGAGTTATGTGAGGTCTCCATCCTTTCCATAGAGCTTACATAGAGCCAGGGAGGGTTGTGTGAGGTCTCCATCCTTTCCAAATAGCCAGGGAGAGAGTTATGTGAGGTCTCCATCCTTTCCATAGAGCCAGGGAGGGTTATGTGAAGCCTCCAGCCTTTCCAAAGAGCCAGGGAGGGTTATGTGAGGCCTCCATCCTTTCCAAAAAGCCAGGGAGAGAGTTATGTGAGGTCTCCATCCTTTCCATAGAGCCAGGGAGAGTTGTGTGAGGCCTCCAGCCTTTTGAAAGAGCCAGGAAGGGTTAAGTGAGTCCTCCATCCTTTCCAAAGAGCCAGGGATGGTTTTGTGAGGCCTCCATCCTTTCCGTAGAGCCAGGGAGGGTTGTGTGAGGCCTCCATCCTTTCCAAAGAGCCAGGGAGGGTTATGTGAGGCCTCCATCCTTTCCAAAGAGCCAGGGAGGGTTGTGTGAGGCCTCCATCCTTTCCAACGAGCCAGGGAAGGATTTGTGAGGCCTCCAGCCTTTTGAAATATCCAGGAAGGGTGAAGTGAGGCCTCCAGCCTTTCCAAAGAGCCGGGGAGGGTTGTGTGAGGCCTCCATCCTTTCCAAATAGCCAGGGAGAGAGTTATGTGAGGTCTCCATCTTTTCCATAGAGCCAGGGAGGGTTATGTGAGGCCTCCAGCCTTTCCAAAGAGCCAGGGAGGGTTATGTGAGGCCTCCATCCTTTCCAAATAGCCAGGGAGAGAGTTATGAGAGGTCTCCATCCTTTCCATAGAGCCAGGGAGGGTTGTGTGAGGCCTCCAGCCTTTTGAAAGAGCCAGGAAGGGTTAAGTGAGTACTCCATCCTTTCCAAAGAGCCAGGGAGGGTTTTGTGAGGCCTCCATCCTTTCCATAGAGCCTGGGAGGGTTGTGTGAGGCCTCCATCCTTTCCAAAGAGCCAGGGAGGGTTATGTGAGGCCTCCATCCTTTCCAAAGAGCCAGGGAGGGTTGTGTGAGGCCTCCATCCTTTCCAAAGAGCCAGGGAAGGTTATGTGAGGCCTCCAGTCTTTTGAAATAGCCAGGAAGGGTGAAGTGAGGCCTCCAGCCTTTCCAAAGAGCCAGGGAGGGTTATGTGAGGCCTCCATCCTTTCCAAAGAGCCAGGGAGGGTTGTGTGAGGCCTCCATCCTTTCCAAAGAGCCAGAGAGGGTTATATGAGGCCTCCCGCACACCCTCTGCCTGAGGGCTTGTCAGAGAAATACACATTTTCCCCAAGACATATAACAGGTGCCCTGGTTTTAAGAGACCCTACTAGCATTACCTAAAAGGCCAGAGGGTCTTGTTTTCCATATCATGTGCCTTTCCTAAGGTGTGATTTCTGATCTATTAAAATGAAGGGCCAGATGTACGAAAATGCAATTTTGCTTTTCCTAAATAGCGACTCCCTAGGAATCGCTATTTAGGAAATGCAAAATGATATGTAAGAAGTTACCTATTTCCTAATAGCGATTCCTACACAGTAGGAACCGCTATAAGGAAATCGCAATGAGGAAATCCCATGCCATTCGTACCAGTGGGCCGGTTTTGCATTTTACAAAATAGCGATTTCCTACTAGGAAATCGCTATTTTGGAAATGCTAAACCAAGGATGGCTATGGGTATTGGGCTCTCGTAATGCACCACAAAAATAGTGGTGCACATGTAGAGCACACAATACGCCCCAGGGGCATGTGTGGGCTCTATTGCACTTTAAAAAAAAAAGGATTTTGGGGTGATTTTTCTAAATTGCACATGGTTACCATTGACTTGGAGTCGATAGTGATTACATTTCCTAAATTCTTATTTTGCATTTAGGAAATGCTTTATACATGTGCCAAGTAAATGCAAATAGGAAATCCCTATTTGCGTTTTCCTATTTAGGAAATCAAAAAAATGGGATTTCTACTCGATAGAAATCGCATTTTGCGATTCTCTAATGGCTTTTGTACATAGGAAAAGGCTGTTTTGCTTTTCTTAATGGAACGAAATTGCAATTCGGCCCGTTAAGAAATGCAAAAGGCCTTTGTACATCTGGTCCATAGTTGGGGGGGTTTTGTGCCACCATGCCTTACCCAAAAGCCACGTGTAATAGTACAAAAAATGCAGGGCAGCTGTCAAAGCCCTCCTCCACCTGGACGCTGACAGCTGCCCCTCTGCCACCTTCACAATTATGAATCAGACCTCGGGACAGCTGTCAGCCGCCTCAGTCCATCTTAGCATAGCGCATTGTCTGGGTGAACGAGGACCATGACAGCTGCCCCTCTGCCACCTTCACAATTATGAATCCGACCTCAGGATAGCTGTCAGCTGTCTCGGTCGATCTTAGCATAGCGCATTGTCTGGGTGAACAAGGACCATGACAGCTGCCCCTCTGCCACCTTCACAATTATGAATCAGACCTCGGGACAGCTGTCAGCCGCCTCAGTCCATCTTAGCATAGCTCAATGTCTGGGTGAACGAGGACCATGACAGCTGCCCCTCTGCCACCTTCACAGTTATGAATCAGACCTCAGGACAGCTGTCAGCTGTCTCGCTCCATCTTAGCATAGCGCATTGTCTGGGTGAATTAGGACCATGACAGCTGCCCCTCTGCCACCTTCACAATTATGAATCAGACCTCGGGACAGCTGTCAGCCGCCTTGGTCCATCTTAGCATAGCGCATTGTCTGGGTGAACGAGGACCATGACAGCTGCCCCTCTGCCACCTTCACAATTATGAATCAGACCTCGGGACAGCTGTCAGCCGCCTCAGTCCATCTTAGCATAGCTCAATGTCTGGGTGAACGAGGACCATGACAGCTGCCCCTCTGCCACCTTCACAATTATGAATCAGACCTCAGGATAGCTGTCAGCTGTCTCGGTCCATCTTAGCATAGCTCAGTGTTTGGGTGAACGAGGACCATGACAGCTGCTCCTCCACCTATTGGTTCATGCAGTCCCCCTCCTTAAATAATCCACCTCCACTTTTAGGCCTGGCTGCATGAACAGATATCCCCACCGCTACATGCATTTTTTTGTCTCTGTCATTTCTGCAAACACCGGGACAGATTTTGCCCAATACATGGCGAACTATAACACTCTAGTATTTCAGCAAGTATGAGACCCTGCAATATTTTTGTCACTCCAGTGTTCACAAACACCAGGAAAGTTAATACTGAGAGAGTAAAAAAGAAATTGGTGAATTAAAATAAAAAAAATAGCTTTGACCGGGGCATCTGACTATTGCCCATGTTCTTAACTGCGACAGGGCGCCTGCGCAGCTGTCGGCTGCCCCATACATCGCAGACCCTGCACAAATTTGTGAGTAAAGAGGACGGGGACAGATAGCATCTTTCCCGTTAGCCTGTTCACAATATTGAGCAGGCAACGGATGCAGTTCTCAGATGCCCCGTTTTCCTTGGCCTCGCCATTTTGCAAGAAGGTCCTGAGGGTCTTCACAGAACAGAAGATGGCTCAGGGGCAGCTGTCATCTCCCCCTCCACTTTTTATTTTATGTTTTTTTGAGACAATCTCAACCGTACCAATCTTAAGGAAACCTGGGGCTGACAAATGTCCTCAGCCCTCCCCATAGGTAAGTCGGGGGACACATACCCCATGCCTTTGGGTAAGCTAGGAGGGCACAAAATACACCCCCGACTGTGGGCAAGGTAGGTTGATGGCAAATACCCCAGCTCTTTGCAAGGCGTGGAGGAGGAGGGGTAAACTAAGCCTTCCCGCTCTTGTCTTTGATATTATGAGAGTTAGAAATGTATAAAAATCAAGAAAATTCTCTGAAAATTAAAAGAAAGGTCAAAATTAAAGTTGATGGTGTGACAATTCCATATATAACACTGTTGGACTTGGCCCTTTTTCCCAGAAATTTTTCGTTTTTCCCCTAGCCGTTTTACCATGTGTGAAACTCACTCAAGATGGCTGCCACAGGCCCCTGCTACTGCAGAGGGGCCTTACACGCATACACACTAGTAGCCAGGGTCAGGCTGGGACATAGGGATACAGTATCCATTCCGTCCCTGCCTCTGGGCCACATAGCCAGGCATGTAGAAGGTTCCAGAACCTTCCGGGCTGTGGGAGGAGTTATGTTTTGCCGCCTTTGGGAGAGTCACCTGACCTAGGAGTATAAAAGGCTTGGAGGGAAAACTTTTAGTCAGTTGGAGTTGGAGTCAGTTGATGAGGCACCACTGAACCTGGGGGAACCTCCGCCGGAGTATAGACTTTAGGGCCTAGGGGGGAGACCTACACTACTGCTGCTGACAGGGCTGAGGCCGTGCTGGAGTAAGATAGCTGAGGAACGCCCACCACCCACTGACCTTGCCCAGTGTGAGGGGACCCAGGGAACCACCTTCAGCGTGCGGGGAGGAACATCAAGCACTCCCAGACCACCAACTCATTTCCCCCCTCATGACAAGAAACTTCTGACAAGAAACTCTGACAAGAAACTTATACTAAGGAACTTCTGACAAGAAACTCATCACCAGAAGCGCCTAAGAAGCAACCAAGCTGGAGCAGTCGCAAGACGCCTTAATTTGAGGAGGCCTGACCGTCCAGCCAGGCCTGAAGCCTAAACTGCCCAACTGGGAATCACCAGGTAAAGCGCCGTACCCTGAAGCGCTAGACCTTCACCCCCTCACTATTCCTGCCTACTACTGGGCTGCCCCCAAGTACTTTTCCAGTCAGCCCTGCCCACAGGCTGCTGGTGCGTCCTGCTTTCTGGCACCCCCAGGTCACTGACCTTGTGTAGAGATCACCGCCGCGGCCGTCGCCGCCTGAGGAGAAGTGCCGTGAGGTGAGGTGCGCCGTCGCGCCCTCACCGAAGGGAGCGCTGAGGTGAGGGAAGCCCCTCGAGTTTCTGTGGTGAGGTGCGCCGTCCGCGCCCTCACCGAAGCCTCTGCATATTGCCCCCATCGCCGCCGTCGCGGCCGAAGAAATTGCCACTGGGCCCTGGGCCCTCATCACCGCCGTCGCGGCCGAAGAAATTGTCCCCGCCGCGGCCGAAGAAATTGTCCCCGCCGCCGTCGCGGCCGAAGAAATTGCCCCCGCCGCCGTTGCGGCCCAAGAAATCGCCAGCGCGATCAACGCGGCCTCCAGGCCCCGCCGACGCCGTCTCTAGGCAACTGGGGTCGCCGGGCGTGATCCCAGGAAGGCCGCGCAACGATTGGGCGCCGGCCCCGGTCACGCCCCCAGCGCCGACGGAAGCCCGGGAAGAGCCCCGGCAGTGCAGAGGGAGACGGGGAGACGGCCGGAGAGGACTGCCGGCTCCCGCTCCCTGCCCCAAGACCCCGAGCCTGCGCACAAGACCTTACCTGAACCCGGGGGCCGGAGGAAGGTGATCCCGGCCCCCGCAACGTGCCGCAGCTGCATCCCCTGATCCCGGGGGCCGGAGGAAGGTGATCCCGGCCCCGCAACGCCCGACAGTCCGGCCTGAAGGCCGAGGCACCCCGACCGGGCCCCGCCCTCCAGAACACGGGCCGGGCCTGGGGGAGTGCTAGTCGCAAAGGAAGCGCGACCAACGAACCAACGACAGGTGAGCCCAGGAGGCCCCTAGGGCCCACAAAACGCCACTGGGGGCCGGGGGCCACCATTAACCCTATAATTAATTGGGTACACTTTCCCCATGAGGCGAGGCCCCGGAGAGGAGTGGGCCTAGCCTAGAGTTAACCCCTAAGGGTCATAGAAGCCCCAGGATACTGGACATGTCGAGGGGTTCCCTACAGTATTTAATAACTTATTGCAGATGCCTATTGTAATTACTGCCTAGGCCATGCTTTTAACTGCGAAGTCTTTTACCACAGGGGGAAAGTATTTAATTGAATTGAGTTGAAGTGTTTTATGTTACAGGTGTACTGGAATTGCGACGCCCACTGTACTGAATGTGGGCGCGCCTAGATTAATGCAGGCCTATTTAAATGTAAAGTGAAAAGCCTTCTTTTAAGTAATTGAATATGCTAAAGTGAACTGCATGTCTAGGCCCCTGTTTTATTAACGTACCTTGAGATCATTATTAAGTGCTACGTGTAGGAGATAATTCCTGCGGCCTCTTAGTGGCCTACATTGTTGATGAGCTATGATGCTTTATTTAAAATGTGCACCAGTTGAGTAATGCAATGAATTTGAATGCAGATCTGAATTAATCTACCTCATCTAATGCCAACTTAATTTATTTATAAAAGATCTTGATTTTAAATACAAAAGCCTGGTGTGGTGTCATGTTCGCATTTCTGAGTCAAAGTAAGAGTGTGCTGCACAACTGCCTTACACATTGCCTTCGCGTGCTTTCCCGCTTCGCGCCATGCTACCGTGGCGGACTCGGTAAACCCGGTTCCAACATTTGGTGTTCAGCGGTTGGATAAGGACTGGTGCTTGTGCAGCACCCTACAGTGACTCAGTGTGCGCCGCAATTAGACACCTATTGTAATGAAAGTGCTAGGAATTCTTTGGTAATTGCCGATTGTGTACATTCCTGCGTTAGACCTGTTACCTACAGTTTAGAACCCCTTCCTTAAATTGTCTGGGACCCCACCTAGGAGGATGGCGTTTGAGTTAACCAACCTAGAAAGGTATACGGTGACACAGCTCAAGGAGTTCTGCCTAGAGAGGGGGTGGCCGTCAAGCGAGGCGCCAGGAAGGAGGTGCTTCAGAAAGCTTTGAGGGCATGGGTAATGGCCCACCTGGAGGGAAGAGGGGATGAGGAGCAGGGGGAGGCAGACAACCCAGGAGAACTGGACCTACTGCACATTGATGTTAGCGAGAATGTGTTGCCAGGAAGACGTTCCAGGGCAGGCAGTAGGGCGTCAGGGGGGAGGTTGTCGGCAGAGGAATTTGAGGACAGAAGGAAGCAGAGGCGATTAACATTAGAACTTGCTAGGATGGAAAGCGAGCGAGAACAGGCAAGGCTAGCCATGGAGGAAAGGAAGCTTGCACATGAGCTTAGCCTGAAGGAACTAGAGCTCCGAGCCTTGCAGATGGAGATGCAGGGCAAAGTGAATGGTGGCAGCGTACCTGCTGGGGTTCCACAGGAGCCCGAATTTTATCTACCAAGAGAGGTGATAGCCAGTTTGGGGAGTGATCCTGAAGGGAGTGGTGCAGGGATCTTCCAACCCAGCGAGGTGGGAGAGGTGGAGAATAGCCCAGCTAGGTCCCAGGATAGTGAGCGGGTTGTAGGGCCTCACATCCTATCCATAGGAAGGAGTGAGACGGGGAGGTGTCCCGAGGTGCCCCAACCGCAGTCTCAGGGCCTGGAGAGTTCCATAAGGGAACCCCAGGTTGGGAGCCTAGGCTGCCCCGATGGGCCATCCATGGTAGGGGATCCCCCAGTGACAGGAGAACCCGGGGCGTATGTATTCAGAGCTCCAGGGGTTCTGGGGTCTGCCCAGCCACAGGATTTAGATCCTGGGCTGGGGTGCCAGGTTCAGGGGCTGCCTGACCTGGCGGGAGGGACGTCTGTAAGCAGTGTCCCTCCGGAGCTGACTCCCAGGGGTGCTTCTCCAGGTGGGAGGGTGCTGAACTCTGGGAGGGGGTGCAGAGGAAGGGAGGACTCGCCTCTGGCACCGGGGCAACCTAAGGGTTTAGACCCTGGGTTGGTGGATCGGATGCAGGGTCACGGCCCTGGAAGGGTGAGAGAGGGGTGGTCTGAGGGTGCCCCGCATAGGAGGAGAGGGCGGAACCCCAGAAGGAGAGGTAGGGGGAGGAGAGCCTCGCCCCTGACTGCTGGTCAGCCTGAGGGTGCGGACCCCAGGTGGGTGGACCAGTGGCAGTTTGGAAATGCAAGGAGGAGAAGGAGAGTGGTCAACGGGTACTACGGGCCTGGGGCTACTGCCCCCCACTCTGTGAGACAGCCAGGGCCAGAGACATCTGGATGGCCTAGGGGCCGGTCCTGGCTGCAGCCAATTAGGGAGCGCCAGTGGGGTGGCTTCGTTGGTCCAGGGAGGTTTGAGAGAGGGAACCATCGGGTTCCAGAGTGGAGAAGGACCTGCAGGACCTTCCTGCAGCTGGGGAAAAGGCCCGCGTCCAAGTTTTCTCGCCCGAAGCAGGGAAGCCCATCAAGGCATTGATCGGTCTACCCTGGCTTTTGGCTGGGAGGGGTTGTGTTGGACTTGGCCCTTTTTCCCAGAAATTTTTCGTTTTTCCCCTAGCCGTTTTACCATGTGTGAAACTCACTCAAGATGGCTGCCACAGGCCCCTGCTACTGCAGAGGGGCCTTACACGCATACACACTAGTAGCCAGGGTCAGGCTGGGACATAGGGATACAGTATCCATTCCGTCCCCGCCTCTGGGCCACATAGCCAGGCATGTAGAAGGTTCCAGAACCTTCCGGGCTGTGGGAGGAGTTATGTTTTGCCGCCTTTGGGAGAGTCACCTGACCTAGGAGTATAAAAGGCTTGGAGGGAAAACTTTTAGTCAGTTGGAGTTGGAGTCAGTTGATGAGGCAAGACTGAACCTGGGGGAACCTCCGCCGGAGTATAGGCTTTAGGGCCTAGGGGGGAGACCTACACTACTGCTGCTGACAGGGCTGAGGCCCTGCTGGAGTAAGATAGCTGAGGAACGCCCACCACCCACTGACCTTGCCCAGTGTGAGTGGACCCAGGGAACCACCTTCAGCGTGCGGGGAGGAACATCAAGCACTCCCAGACCACCAACTCATTCCCCCTCCCTCATGACAAGAAACTTCTGACAAGAAACTCTGACAAGAAACTTATACTAAGGAACTTCTGACAAGAAACTCATCACCAGAAGCGCCTAAGAAGCAACCAAGCTGGAGCAGTCGCAAGACGCCTTAATTTGAGGAGGCCTGACCGTCCAGCCAGGCCTGAAGCCTAAACTGCCCAACTGGGGATCACCAGGTAAAGCGCCGTACCCTGAAGTGCTAGACCTTCACCCCCTCACTATTCCTGCCTACTACTCGGCTGCCCCCAAGTACTTTTCCAGTCAGCCCTGCCCACAGGCTGCTGGTGCGTCCTGCTTTCTGGCACCCCCAGGTCACTGACCTTGTGTAGAGATCACCGCCGCGGCCGTCGCCGCCTGAGGAGAAGTGCCGTGAGGTGAGGTGCGCCATCGCGCCCTCACCGAAGGGAGTGCTGAGGTGAGGGAAGCCCCTCGAGTTTCTGTGGTGAGGTGCGCCGTCCGCGCCCTCACCGAAGCCTCTGCATATTGCCCCCATCGCCGCCGTCGCGGCCGAAGAAATTGCCACTGGGCCCTGGGCCCTCATCGCCGCCGTCGCGGCTGAAGAACTTGTCCCCGCCGCCGTCGCGGCCGAAGAAATTGTCCCCGCCGCCGTCGCGGCCGAAGAAATTGCCCCCGCCACCGTTGCGGCCCAAGAAATCGCCAGCGCGATCAACGCGGCCTCCAGGCCCCGCCGACGCCGTCTCCAGGCAACCGGGGTCGCCGGGCGTGATCCCAGGAAGGCCGCGCAACGATTGGGCGCCGGCCCCGGTCACGCCCCCAGCGCCGACGGAAGCCCGGGAAGAGCCCCGGCAGTACAGAGGGAGACGGGGAGCCGGCCGGAGAGGACTGCCGGCTCCCGCTCCCTGCCCCAAGACCCCGAGCCTGCGCACAAGACCTTACCTGAACCCGGGGGCCGGAGGAAGGTGATCCCGGCCCCCGCAACGTGCCGCAGCTGCATCCCCTTGATCCCGGGGGCCGGAGGAAGGTGATCCCGGCCCCCACAACGTCCCGACAGTCCGGCCTGAAGGCCGAGGCACCCCGACCGGGCCCCGCCCTCCAGAACACGGGCCGGGCCTGGGGGAGTGCTAGTTGCAAAGGAAGCGCGACCAACGAACCAACGACAGGTGAGCCCAGGAGGCCCCTAGGGCCCACAAAACGCCACTTGGGGCCGGGGGCCACCATTAACCCTATAATTAATTGGGTACACTTTCCCCATGAGGCGAGCCCCGGAGAGGAGTGGGCCTAGCCTAGAGTTAACCCCTAAGGGTCATAGAAGCCCCAGGATACTGGACATGTCGAGGGGTTCCCTACAGTATTTAATAACTTATTGCAGATGCCTATTGTAATTACTGCCTAGGCCATGCTTTTAACTGCGAAGTCTTTTACCACAGGGGGAAAGTATTTAATTGAATTGAGTTGAAGTGTTTTATGTTACAGGTGTACTGGAATTGCGACGCCCACTGTACTGAATGTGGGCGCGCCTAGATTAATGCAGGCCTATTTAAATGTAAAGTGAAAAGCCTTCTTTTAAGTAATTGAATATGCTAAAGTGAACTGCATGTCTAGGCCCCTGTTTTATTAACGTACCTTGAGATCATTATTAAGTGCTACGTGTAGGAGATAATTCCTGCGGCCTCTTAGTGGCCTACATTGTTGATGAGCTATGATGCTTTATTTAAAATGTGCACCAGTTGAGGAATGCAATGAATTTGAATGCAGATCTGAATTAATCTACCTCATCTAATGCCAACTTAATTTATTTATAAAAGATCTTGATTTTAAATACAAAAGCCTGGTGTGGTGTCATGTTATTGCGTTCGCATTTCTGAGTCAAAGTAAGAGTGTGCTGCACAACTGCCTTACACATTGCCTTCGCGTGCTTTCCCGCTTCGCGCCATGCTACCGTGGCGGACTCGGTAAACCCGGTTCCAACAAACACTAAATGGAAAAGACGGCCAGTTCGCCAGTTAAGACATTGCCTTAGCTCCTCACCATACAGTCTTAATATCAGAGATAATTTAATGCAGCTCCACATTAGACCGTGAACAGTGGCACGAATGGCTCTATATTGTTTGACATAGGCGTTGAGGCAATGCTTGTTGATTGCAACTGATACCAGTGTATTACGCCAGATGCCTCTGGATGATACTTTACGCGTTTTGTGCATCTTGCATGAGATGTGCTTGATTGGCCTTTTACTCTGAGTTCTTCATTCGGGCATGTTGTTGGTTGAGCTCTGCATGTTGTGTGTATGCCTGTACTGTGCATGTTAGGTGTCAGGCACAGGTGCAGCTGCAAATGTTTGAGTAACTTGCTTCAATTTTTAAAAACCTGCAATATGCAGCATTGTAAGCTTGGTGATAAATATATAGTTTCTCTTTTCCTTGGTGTTCATAAGGGACCATGGGCCATATGTATCAAGCCTTTTCCCCGTTTCCGTTTGCGAATGGGAAAAAGCCTTTTGGGATGTATCATCCCAAAAGGCCATCGCAAAATAGAGAATCGCAAAATTTGCGATTCTCTATTTTGCGAATGCAATTAAGGAATTGCAAATTGCGATTCCTTAAATGCAATTCTGGAAGCACCAGAAATTTTCTATTTGGCCTTAGGAATTGTAAATTACCACCAACGTCAAGTTGGTGGTAATTTGCGATTTTCTTTAAAAAGCACTTTTTTGATTTTTTAAAAGTGCCATATGTCCCACATACATGCCCTTAGGGCATGTATGTGCGCAAAATGTGCACACATGCATATTTCAGGGGTGCAACTGAGTGTCCTTTTGGCACCCTTGCAACCTTGAAATTGCATTCTCAATTTGCGATTCTCTAATTGGTAATCGCAAATTGAGAATGTCTTCCCATTCATTCCTATGGGCCTCCTAGCCCATAGGAATGAATAGGAAGGTATTCCTTATTTGCGAATCTCAATTTGCGATTCGCAAATAAGGAATATGTAGGATTCGCAAAATTTTTAGCAAATCCTACATACATTGCATTTTGCGATTCTCTAATTGCGATTTGCGATTTTTGATACATATGGTCCCATGTAGTGTACGTGTGTGGTGCTGAGTGATGTGAGCACAGAAAGATTGAGTTATGATGTTTACAACTGTTTCCATTGCTTGATGCAAGGGGCAGCTTAGAGTGCTGTGAATAATCTTCATTTAATGTATAGATGTGTTAGTAATGTGTTACACTGAGTTTTTGCATGATGTATGTTACTTGTGCATTTTTTGTACTGTGTGATAGGTCCTTGACGTGGGCTCCTTGTGATAGACTTGTGCAGGCGCGTTTGGGTAGACACTCTTACTGTACAAATTTAGTGTAGTTTAATGTCAGGGAAGACTGGCCAATCCGAGCACTCCAGACTCTGCTTGCCCCGCCTTCAGAGCCTCACAACCACCTCATAACATTTCAGGATGCTACTTGCACCTCGTTTTTCAGGTTTTGTATGAATGCTGGTTGTCCAAGTTTCTCGTTCACTGCACTCCCATGGAGGTGTCTGTGGGGAATCAGCCTTTCTTGACTTGATCGCCTTAAAGAGACAATGCTGATCCAGTGGTTTATTAAACGTTAAATGATAATAACCTGAGAGCCATAATCCTTAGTTACTGCCATCGATGTTATTTTCTCATCTCTTCTTCCCCTGATTAAAGTTCTCCAAAGTTTGATAGCTGCGCCTCTCCTTCCTCCACTCGTCCCAGTGATCCTGGACTCTTCAGGGCCCTCTAGAGATCTGGAGACTCTATTCCTCTATTTCCAATGATGAAAAGTTGATGCAACATTGCGTTGTAAACTCATTTCCCCTAACTCAGGGTTATGTTATGTTAAGTGTATTTGTAAAGTGCACTGTTACCTGCGAGGGTATCCTGGGGCTGAGCAGGTGTGTGTGTGTGCCCACCCCTGCCTATGGTAGGTTGGTTAATTGAAAAGCTAGGTCCTCAGCTTCTTGCCGAATTCAAGAAGAGAGGAGGAGGCTCTGATGTGTAGTGATAGGTCGTTCCACGCTTTAGAATCTCAAGGGTTTTAAGCAATGTAATATTTGTTTCCTTGTTGGAATTTTTTTCTTTTTAATTTATTTTGTGATGTGGTTGGGACATGTTAATGTGTTCACACTGTGTGTAGGTATTTTAATAAAATGTTTACAAAAAACATTCAAAGTGATCAGAAAGCACACTTGTGTGGATTGCGTTTCAATAGCTCCATTCCTCAGGGAACTGTTTATAAGATTGATTGCATGAACATCCGCAGGAGAATTTAGGCTCAACTTGGATGCTTCTTTTCCTAATAAACATAGAATCATGGTGGAAAAAGTAACAGAACTTTAGCTTAATCATAACGCAGCGAGCACCCTTGATCTGTAAGAACTTACATGATGTTGTTCCTGCCAACCATGAGACAAGTTCAACACACAAGACGGCTTTGGCCCTATGAAAAAGAAGGCAAAAAGGCTTTGGGTTTACAAGACCATTACTGTCCATTCTGCAGTGTTTCTCTTCTATCCTTGTATATTATCTTTGATCAGTTATATTCCTTCCACTTCCCCATCCACCAAAATATTTGACAAAGGAGTTAAATTGAGGTGGTATGAACTTCTAGAGAAGTAAATGAGAGGATTGTGATTGCGACTTACTCTATAAGCACCAAGGTTCCAGAAGCACACCACTAATGGGGGGGGGCGGTGGATCCAGTGCAGAAGGATCTGTGTACTAACCACTGATTGATGATCCTATCACATGAGAACGTCTTACATGTGAGACAGAGTCCACATAGGAGTCGAGACGGTAGGTACTCTACAGAGACAAGTAGGTGGCAGCTGCTCCAGAGTCTTTAACTCTGAGAGGCTGATTCATAAAAAACGCAGAACTCCACAGAGGAGTATTATAAGCGAAACTACCACTTTCGTAGGTTTCCTAGTATGTATCCAGGAGCTTTACCATAGCGCTTGTCCATTCTCCCGCTTATTGATCTTGTTTCTACTGCGCCATCCATTGCCTCAAAGGAAGGTTGTACACGGTAACCTCATTCAGCTCCAGATAGAACCTTTGCCCACGCATTCCACCAAAATAATAACCTCCACCCTACGCTGTTCATTAGCCATGGATCACAGGTTGGAAATTGCGGATACCATTGTCAACCAACGTGTTGACTTGTACTCACTGAGTCATGGTTCAGTGACACCTCTCATAACACTGAGGACCTCCTGCCGCCTGCTGATTATTCGGGTTTGGGATGGTATAGGTAAGGCAGGCCTGGCAGCGGGTTTGCAGTAATTTACAAGAATGCTGTCCAGCGGCGGAAGGTAACCACTGACTTTTACTCCTCTTTTCAATGTCTGATCTTAGAAATTATATCACTACTTGCCTCACCTATCGGATGTAATATCTTCTTTCATCCTTCTGGTGACTAGATGACCTTTACTGAGAAATGCAGGGAGCACCACCAGCCTTGGAGCTCACCGTAGGCTGCACATGGGTGGACTCCAGTGACCAGAGCCCCCAATTTGCCGGACCCTGCCACGCCCTCCCATCAGGTTGGCAGCATCCATTTAGGCTGGAGAACTACCTGCCTTGGTGCTCACGGGAGGATGCACATGAGGGGAGGGGGAGCTCCAGTGAGCACAGCACCCTGTTCGCCAGACCCGGCCAGACTCCGCTCAGCATCATCGCAACAGCCACTTAGGCTGCTAAGAAGTCCCACTGGATAGGGCGCGCTCAGGTTTGCTCTGTCTCCACCTTGGTGAAGACAGGGCAAAGGACTGGACTGCCTCCACTCATCCACGTCAAAGTAGCGGCCAGGCATCATGAAACTCTGCGCAAGTATCAGCCAAGGCTATGCTGCTTACCGGGCCAAGAAAGTCCTACCTGTTGTATTGTGTTTTGAACTAGTTAATGGTGGTGATGATGTTTTGTGACACCTTTTGCTAGAGAGACTGACTCTGGTAGGGAAAGACCTCAAATTAAGCACCCCCCTTTAGCAATTGGGTGGTTCCCTGCCCAGTCTTCCATCTCTGCCTATGATTGTCATCGTAAGCATATTTTTTTTTTGTATCTGTTGTAATTTTCATCTAAACACGCAGCCACTTCATTGGCCAAGAGAAATGCCACCCCCAATGAGGGATCTTAAACACAAAACCTAAAAGTGTGCAGAAATTGACTGCTCAATTGAAGCATTTCTGTCCACAGCTGCTGGCTTACGGAATGAGAAAATTGCAAACACTGAACTTACTTTATAGGCCTCTTTAGAAACATATGCCCATGTTCTAGCTGACTGCTGTTTCTCGGTGCATGACCCGGTGGTCCTGCAGTGCTTTAAATTCTTATGACATATATAAGGGAGTAATGGATGGTAGCTGCCTGGTATATAGCTTTCCTCATTGTCAACGGAAGTTGAACAGGATACTCAGCAAGCAGGGTGCACTGGAGAACAGATTGGGTGTGCACATCACTTTGACTGCATATAGAGGTGACAACTCTGCACAGAATCTTCGCTTGGGCATTACAGCTGAGTGGATAAACAAAAGCCAGCCTCCTTCTGGAATGGGTATACCAAAGACAAGTTTTAAGCTGTGCCCATATCATTCCAACATTTGATTTACAGGTACACAGTGCTTAATTTGAGCCGGTGGTTGTTGGTGGGGGCCACAGGCACTTATTTTTCCTCATCAGACATTTACAGATAGGGAAAAAACACACACAGAGGGGAAAGGAGGAGGAGGAGAAAGACAGAAAAACTGTCACCAAGGGAGATAGAAGGGAGCAGTAAGAGTGAGAAAAATGCGCAGGCAGTGCCTGGTAGTCGATTAAAGAGCCGCCATAAACACAGCCTATGTACTTGGCGCGCAGCCATTTAATAGCACTGACCGCGGGCGACTGAGCAGAGCTTTGGGCAGCGACACTCTTTCTTTTATAAATTAAGCACTGCAGACACCACATCTCAATATTTGCATATTCAACCAAGGAAGGGTCTGGAAGGAGAAGGAGTTATCCAGGGTTCGAAAAGCCTAGTTCTGTCACTTCCACCCCGAGCAACTCCATTGGTTGCAGTACTTACAAATGTCCCCTGCTTAGCTTCAACCCAAAAGGAGGTTACACTTCTCTTAATTAATAAGACATTCCATTAGCTGCATCAAAATACCTGAGCAGAGAAGATCAATATGATGACATACTTCTGCAACGTTGAGTTAGTTTGGTTGGATCTTCACCTAAGTTGCTTACTGGGGACTGTGTTTTCGTTAGTTTGTGAACACCACTGATTGCGGTGGATTGTTTAAAATAAGTTCAAATTAGGCCCCTGAGTAAGTAATTGTATGTTCGAGGCATTTGTGGTGTAGATACACATGCTTTGCATACTCCTGCCATCTAGTATTGGGTCCGGATGTTTGCAAGTTGTTTTTCTTCGAAGACGTCTTTTCCAGTCACCAGGTAAGGTGACTCCTCTTTTCAGTGATAGTCGGAATGGACATCGACTCCATTGATAGATTGGTTTCTTTCCCCCATCGGGTTCGGACGTGGTTTGCTGTGCTGCGGTACGAGACCTTTCGTCTGGATACCTTTGGTTCACAACCCACTGTACTCGCGTCAGTTTTGTTTCGAACGTGTTTTCCCCTCCGCGTGTCCAAAATCAGAAAGCTTTCACAGTTGGATCGACAAAACTCCAACCGCAGCCTCCGGGCCTTGCCTGTTTCTTTCACTTCCACTCAAGAGACCAACATCGAGTAATCTGCTGATGGAATGGACTCCGTTCCAATTCTGCCCTCGGTGCCACTCCAAATATACGCGCACCGACCTTCACACAGTCTGTAAATTCTGCCTGTCTCTGGAGCACAAGGAAGAAGACTGCAACGAAGCCTGTCGCATGTTACGCTTGAAAAAGACCCTCCAAGACCGCTGGGCTCAACGGAAAGAAATGCAGTGACAAAACATCGAAGAGACCCCCGACATCTTCGGAGAAGATATTGAACAGGAAGAAATGGAAGCGTCTGCAGCAGAGGAAGAAGACGCCTTCTCTGTCCAGTATTCAGATTCCGAACTCGAGATAGAACTGGAGTCCCAGGACGTTCCAGCTGGTCAAGGTGCTGTGAGTACCAAAGCCCCTTTACCCACAAAACCCACTTCCATCAAGCATAAGGCTTCTGGGCCACCACCGCCATCTGGCCATGGTAGGCACCGAGACTTTGCTTCGAACGCCCCGCCCTCTGGCTCGGCACCAAAAGCGCACGTTAAGCCTTCCAGCTTGGGTTTGAGTCGAGATACTACACCTTCGGGACCTAAAGCTTAGGTTCCAAAAGACGAATCCAGTTCTGTACCGAAAAAATCGGCACCGAAAAAGATGCTCTTCAAAAGCCTCCGGAGCCATTTCTGGAAACCATGCAACAAAAGCTGGACCCAAAACAGAAAAAACTGTATATAAATCCAGACACTGGATATATTACAGCGAAACCAGTGATACCATCCTCCAAAAGAAAGATGGACACTGGATAGAAAATCCCTCTTAAAAAGAAGAAGGACACAGCTACTAGCCCTCTTTTTTCCCTATTTCTCATACCCCTCCACCCTCTTCTCCAGTACCTATTATACCACCATCAGACACTCTAGACATCTCCCACCCACCATCAGAAGACTTCCCTCCTTGGCACACTTTAAGAAGGAGACCAAAACCTTCTTAATGAGCAAATACCTCGCCTAATGAATACATCACAATCACCTCAATGACATGTTCCTCCCTCCACCTCTGCATTATCCACGGCTTCTACGGATGATACCTATTCCTGCACTCCTTGGGTATCCCCCCAAGAGTTGAGACTGCGTGCCTTCGTGCATAATATATCTACTTGTTTTAATTTTTATCCCACTTGTAGCTGGGACTTTGGACTGTGTGCTTCCCTGTATAATGTATCCCCTATTGTACCCAATTGATCCCTCACCTCCTAATGCTTTGTATACCACCCTTAATCCTGTAAAGCGCTCTGATACCCTCACGGGTCTGGTTCGCGCTCTATAAAACTATAAAATAAATAAATAAATAAATAAACATCACCCCGCAGGGCTCTCCAGGTACAGATCCTGATACAGTGGATGGGGATGGCACTTATGGACAACCACCACCAGATCCATGGTATGATTACCATATAGCTCCTCCTACAGATACAGACCCAGATCTATACCCTGCTAAACCTTCCCCTCTTATGACAACACCTCATACCAGGAGTTAATTGCCAGGGCAGCTACATACCATGGAGTTACTTTACAATAGGAATCTTTGGAAGAAGATTTCTTATTCGAGACATTAGGGACCACACATAGGATAACACAGTCATTACCTATGTTAAAAGGTATGATGAGGCATGCTGAGGTCATTTTTAAAGATCCAGTGAGGGCACGTATTATAACACCCAAGGTGGGGAAAAAATATAAGCCCCCACCATCTGACCCAATTTATATGAGGGCCAGCTTCCTTCAGATTCATTAGTTGTGTCCAAGGCTCGTAAAAGAACAAATTCACAAACTACAGGGGATGCGCCACCTCCAGACAAAGAGTCCAAGCTAATAGGTGCCTCAGGTAAAAGAGTGGCTGCACAATCAGCCAACCATTGGTGTATAGCCAATACACAAGGTCTTTTGGCTAGATACGATAGGGCCCACTGGGCCGAAATGGAAGACTTATGCCAATATTTCCCAGAGGAGCACAGAAAAAGAGGGCAGGAACTAGTTCAGGAAGTAAAACTAATTTCCAATTCCTCTATTAGGTGTGCGTTAGATGCTGCTGATACTGCAGCCAGAGGAGTCAACACTAATATTTTCCTCAGAAGACACGCATAGTTACGAATTTCTGGTTTTAAACCAGAAGTAAAACAAACAATACTAAAAGCCCCATTCGACAAAGAACATCTTTTTGGTCCTCAAGTGGATGAATCACTTGAAAAAATGAAGATAGACACAGAAGTAGCAAACTCTATGGGGGTACTACAGTCACCCTCTACCAGAGGCTCCTTTCGCTGCTCATTGTATAGGGGAGGCTCAAAAAGTACCTCCACAGATGCCGACACATCTTCCTATAAATCACAAAATTAATCCTCACCCTCTAGAGGATTTTACAAGGGTGGTTACAGAGGGAACAATTTTAAGGGCAAAGGTAGAGGTAGCCCAACATGTACCTCTTCATCTCCCAACAAACAGTGACTTAATAACAATTCCCCCGATCATCATACACCTGTTGGGGGAAGACTTCATCAATTTCTTCCCATTTGGCAGTCACTAACATCAGACAAATGGGTGTTGGACATTATCCAACATGGTTATTGCTTATACTGCTTTAATATTGGAAGAAACCTTAGGGACTTTCTAATAGTGCGCTGCGTGACAGGCACGGAGGTTTCCGCACCTCATATTACTATTGCCTGGAGCTCACCATCAATCCTCCCAATATTCCACCTCTCATTCACAAACTCTCTCTAGAGCACCAACAACTGCTCAAACAAGAAGTGAAGCTCTTCTAACAAAAGGAGCTATAGAACCAGTTCCAATACAACACCAAGGGTCAGGGGTTTACTCACTTTACTTCCTAATCCCGAAAAAAGACGGTTCTCTACGCCCAATATTAGATCTCAGGCCTCTAAATTTATACATACTGTCAAAGCACTTCCATATGGTCACACTTTAACAAGTGCTTCCCCTCTTACAGAAAAACGACTTTGTCAGCACTAGACTTAAAGGGCTTTCACATCCCTATTCACCTTTAACAATAAAGAATGCCTTTTGGCTGCTGCCTCTGGTAGTCATCACAACCCTAGGAGCTGCCAGTTGCATAGTTTATCACCTATAGTTTATAAGAATTGTAACTCTTTACAAAGCTCAGCTGCAAGCTCCTATCCTTTTATCCTTAGAGCTTTGTCCTGGAATATAGCTGGCAGGAAGGACAGACGGCATGACAGTGACTAGATAGCCTTTCTTACTCCATGTGAGGCTATTTGTGAACAGGAATCATAGCTGGTAGATCCTTACCCTCTTGATGATTACAAATCCTTTTTTGTCCACGCTCTTGCTGCAGCTAGCAAAGGGACCTGTATTTCACTTACATTATCTTGCTTGTCCCCTGTATTAACATTTAAGAGCCTGATTTAGAGTCTGGCGGACCACGTTTGTGGTGGAGTACCCCGTCCGCCAAATAAACGGTCCACCCGCTATGTTTTGGATCAGGTGGACCGTCATGCTTCCAATGGCCGTGCCCCAGTGGTCCCTCGTTGAAAACCCTTCATCGACGGCCCAACGGATTGGGGCCCTGGTGTAGATGCATCAAACTGTCTTCTCTTTTTAGAGCGGACAGTCTGATATATTTTTAATCAGTAAAAAATTACACCAACATCCCGGAGGAAAACTGCCATGGTGTCATGGCCATTTGTTTTTTCAAAAACAATATTAGATGATATAAGAGTTTGTTTTTGGAAAACAAAAACGTTTGACAAGTCTGTCTGAAACTTAGCAGCCATTCCCCAAACTTCGAGTGCTTTTAGAGGAGCTGCCGTGAAGGCACAGAGATCCCCGCAGAGTAGGCGGAGATCTCAAAGCAGTACATCAGCAAGGGTGGAGGAGGAAATAATATAGGCCACCCTGACGAATGAGGCACTGCCTGCAATAGTTTAATTGAGGCCCTAACTTAAAAAACGTTATGCTTATCAAACTGAGATTTCACTTGGGGTTTACCCTTCTATTGGTCAAATATTATAGCAACCATTTTGAGTCTACAGTTTCACCTCATCTTGTAGCAATTTCTGAATTTCTGGGTGAGATCCTTTCCATAAGTGTTGTGGATGTTACTTTTGGTTTGAGCATCTTGGTCTTGGGCAACTTCAGTGCCAAATTTGGTCTGCCAATCACAGCACTGAATTAGTCCCTTGATCAAATGAGGCCTTCTGGAAGGGTGTTAACTAGAAGGGACGCTCATGAAAGATTCCTGCAGGATTTTCTTGACGCCTACCATGTATCACAAGCCACCTCCCGTTAGGTTGTACCTATGCAGGGAATGCCGCCCCAAGCACTACTCATTATGGACTGGCTGCAGGTCGGTTTTTGGAGTTTGTAAAATTACACGACTTGATTGTTTGGCAGGAGAGTGATCATATCCCTTTAGTGTTAACCCTGTATCTCACTATGAGGTCGACTACTGCCTCCGCTTACCCAACACGTCTGAGGACTGAAGAAGTTTCCAATAATGGGAGGAGGTTGAGTTGGGCTATGATAGATCCAGAAAAGGAATGTATTCTTGTAGGTACAGAGAATATATAATGTATCTTTGGTGTGTCGGTGAAGCCTCAAGTGATACCATGAAGCTGTAAGAGTTCCAGAAGATGAATAAATGGATCGCTAGTCAATTTATAGCCAAAGAGGGCAAGTCCAGATGTAAGAAAGCAGTTACTTGATTTAATGCCAACTGCAGAAGAACACGCAGGGAGCTATGACCTGCTATTAAGACCTTCCCTAGGGCTGATTGGGACATTGCTAACATGAGATACCATTCAAGCATCTTAGATTCATGCCATGTTGCAAGCATGGGAAGAACTATGTGGTGCATTCTGGTCTAAGGACAGTAAACCCTTTCGAATGGGAGAGGGTGGAAAATTCACAGATGTAGTAATACCGGAAGAAGAATGGGACACCCATTTGAGTAACTTTATCGAAGACCGGAGGTGGATGGGATGTCTTGAAGTCCATTGATGTCTGCTTTGCTAATAAGAGCCCAAGCCTGGATGGGGTACCCATTGATTTATATATGAAAATTCTAATTCTCGGAGCCCCACTATTGACGAAAAGTATTTATCATAGTATGTTAGTCTGGTACCCCCCATTCCCAGGGGGCTTTTCCATCACTATATCCCATAGTCATTAAAAGGGGACCAGAACAACCCGAGTCGCTACAGGCCAATCTCTTATGAATTCCTTAATTAAATCCTTTGTAGAGTCCTGCTGAATAGTTTGGAGGAAACAAAAATAAGTTCTAGAACCCTGTCTACTTTACAGTTGCATTTTATCAGAAGGGGTTTGGCACCAAGGAACAATGTTCAAATCTTTATCATTGGTAAATATGTCAGCATCATAAAGGGAGGATCCATTTAGCTTTCTTGGACCTGTCTACAGCTCTTGACCTTGTTGACAGGTCAAATTGGCGTATATCATTCTAGACGAAGGGGGAACCTGGATTGGTGAATGTGCTCCGAAGATGACATCTCTTTGGTCCTCAGTTCACCTTGGGAGTGAGGGTGAATACACCAGACCATTTAAGTCAGTTTGAGCTGTAATGCAGTTTGCATGCCTCCTAGCATTCTTTTCTTATTGTACATCTTAGAAAAGGTGCTGTTTGACGTGCCTCCCGACCCACCTATGATTGAGAGGTCCAATTGCTCCCTTTTGCTTTAGGCAGATGATGCTGTACCAATGTCAAGAACAGCAGTAGGGCTTCGGCGTCTGTGACATAAGTACGCTCAATTTATGGAGGAACAGAGTCTTAAAATAAATGTGACTAAATTTAAATTCATGTCTTCGGGCCCCAAAAATTTGAAAGCAAAATGTATTACAGTGGATGGTAGCTTTCTTTTGGTAAGAACAGTATCTAAGTTCGATCCCCAGGTGTCAAGAAAGAAACCTTGTGACGTGATGTAGGTTTGATGTTTTACCTAAAATATTGATCTTCACTTAGAGTAGAATGCAATTAGTGGATGCAATTAGCTTGTTATGCCCCTGTGAATTTACCGTCCTCCCAACTTGTCGGCATTTAGGGCCACATGTACAAAAGCTTTAAGTGGTCGCAAACAGCAAATCGGGACATTTGCTATTGCTAAATAGCCTTTTCATATGTACTAACCCTCTTTTACGAGTCGGTAACCTATTACCGACTCGCGAAATAGGGTTTGCGAATCGGTATGCGGAAAGGGTGTCCCTTCCTAATAGCGAGTCACAGCACAGGGGGATGTATGGATGTTTTGCGACCAGAATACGGTCACAAAACATTCATATTTTACCGACTCCGTGAAGGAGGTGGTAACCCATTCGCAAATGACAAGGGGTACCCAAGGAACCCCTTCCCCTTTGTGAATGTGGGCGGCAACATATTTTAAGAGCAAGCAATGGTCCCACAGACCTTTGCCTACTCTTAAACAATGAAAAGGAAACTTTTAAATTATTTTTTTTGGAATGCATCCCGTTTTCTTTTAAGGAATATGGGCTGCATTTTAAAAAAAATAGCTTTATTTAAAAAGCAATACCAGACATGGTGGTCTGCTGATTCCAGCAGGCCACCATCCCTGTGATTTTGGCCATTCTCAATGGGTCGCAAATTGCGCCCTGCCACATGAATATTGATGAGGTAGGTCTTTTGCGACCCCATTGGGAATTGATACATGTGTCTGAGACACATTGGTACATCGCATTTTGTGACTTCCTAATTGCGAGTCTCAAAACATTGCAATTAGGAACTCGCAAAATGTTTCCGTTGTACATGTGGCCCATATTATTTTTTTGTAAGTTTTATTATATTCTTTTTTTGTAAGTTTTATGATTTAGGAAGACATTTCTCACCCAGTTTTTTCTGGCCTTGAGCCTGCGTATATGCAGACGAGCTTTTATGAATTTATTGATGGTAAATACCATGCTGATCAGTTTGGCAGTTTCTAACTATGGATGGTAAATGGAGCACCAGAATATTTATTTGTGACTAGGTTGACCACAGGTGTCTATTAAAGGGTAATGATATCTAATGTGTGTTTTGATAATATATTTATTTCAGATGCTTTCATTATTTGGTATGTTTTTAAGCTTTGTTGTGTTTTTAAGGTTTTGTAACCGAAATAAACTTTATAGACTCACTGACTGCCATGGGCCCATTAACAACCAATTTATTTCAAGTTGCATTGGAGTGATTCCAATGACACTGTTGTATTATGCTCTCCTTATCCCTGTACGGAGATGATCTTGTTCAACTCTGCCTTAAGCTGAACCATGTAAAGGTGCTACACTGGTCCGTATTATCTCGTAGGCTGATTTGCTAACCTCTGGAGACCCAATACCCCTTGGTTTGTCTGGTCATCTCCTAATCCCCTTTTTGTTGGTTTTCACATACAGTAAAACTTTTGGCCAATCAAGAAAGAAACAGGCTTGGTTTGGGCATGTTGGGACATGAATGTCCCCTGCATATGTACAGTCATGATCCTTTCCCTGCCTGCCTGACTGCAAATATTTGGTAGCCTGCCTTTCAGAGTGTTGGCCCAAGGCTCACACTAATCTAGCATGTACACAAAGATCTAGGCCTCCTCTTGACTTATGAATGGTCCTGAATCCATCCTGGACCTAGAGGGACGCACCAAGTGGGCCCTCTGTAGCGACAGAAGGACTATTGTCCCTGTCTCAAGTTCAGGTGTGTAGTGTGGTGGTGGCACCATACCCTGTTTTATAGTGATTATAGGTGACAAGGCCTTTTTTGTGTGTGTCACGTGAATGGGAGCCTACTGGCCGATTCACCTAAAGTTCTCCTGCTAACGGTGAACCTGGAATCTTAGTGCCGAGATCCTGCACATCTGGTTTGTACATGTATGTTAGTTTAGTTTAGTATGCATCGCATGAATGCACCAGAGTGACACAGGCCTGTGGGTTCCATTTTGAAACCCCTAGCTTGGGCATGTCCACAAGATGGAGGTGAGGTTACTTTCCCAGACAGTGGCAGTGTATTGTTGACATGCCTTATGTTTTAAAGACGGAGGATAGTGAATTGAGGAAAGAGGAGACAGTCTTCCCCTTAGAAATTCAGTTTGATCCTTTCCGATGCAGGGAGCTGCTGACTAATCTTCCTCAGACTGCTATTTGGTGGATGGCAGGAGTGAGAGTTGTAGTGTTTGCGTCAGGGTGTGGAGGGTCTGTTAGGTCCGTTGGCCTTTTGTCTCTCTTCCTGATCACTATCAAGTGTGGCTGTTGATAGTCAGGTGCAGACTGCTCACACCTCTTTTTGCCTCTGTTGTGGGTGCTGGAGATGACTCTGCTGTGAAGAACATCACTCAAGATAAAGACTAAAGCTGGAAAACAGCCTGAGAAGGACACATGTAAAGGGAGCCAACCCAAAACAGATCTGCAAATACAGACAGAGAATCCACAGCATTTGTCTGCTAACTCTGTAGAAAAAGTGGGAGCTGTTTGCTTATTTCCAACAGATTATCCTGAGCACCAGCAAACGTACGTAAAAATTATAAGTCCAATTCTTCTTGTATTCAGTTAGGTTTATTTCCAACAGAACTTCTTCAGAAGCCACAGCCTCTCGTCTTCAGAAGCCACAGAATATTCTTCATATAGCCACAGCCAACACGTGTTTCGTCAGAGTTGATGAGTATACATCACTGACTTCATCAGGGCTATAAGTCAAATAAACACCATGAGTCTACGCTCTTCCTGGAATACCTTAAGTACTCCATCACCTCAACACCCAACAGGTGTGTAAATATCTTAAACAGATACCCAGATTGTGGGGTTCATTGGCCACACCTTATACACAGTGAAAGAGGGAAAAACAACAAAAACATTTAAAATGGAAGGTTATCTTCACGTGTTTTAGATAGAGTGGCAATCTGTATGTATAGCAAGAAGACCACATGCATAATAGCACAGTTATAAAGTGCATGGTTAACACGAGTCCATGTAAAACCCAGTGTAAAGTATAACTGTCTGGTACCACAATTGATATCTGGGCTCACCTCTCATAAAATTTCAAAAAGGTCCAAGTGTCAGTATATTATGCTCTACATAATAAAGACAAAATGCATATGTATAATGACAACATATCCCGTGGTCCCGTATTTCCACTATTCAGAATAACAAAACCTAACCGCTTATATAAATAGAATTAGTCTCACCTTATTTAATATCAGTCTTCATATCCTAATCAAGAGTATGCGTATAAACGTTGGTTCGCCTGTGGACAATACATATATACACGTTACAGAGATACGGCAAATCTGGCACCACCAGACCGTTCCTCTCTCCCTATTGTCCATTCATATATTAAAAATACCAAACGGAAATGCGGACATCTCCATCAGTTTCTAATAATGATCCTTAAAACTTCCTGCAAATTATTTGCATTAAACAAGAGACCATTCACTGCGTGTGTTGCGTCATTACCATCAAATAACACTCGACGTCTCTCCCTACAGACTTGCCTAAATAATACTACTCTCTCCACTTACCGAAACAATATAGATATGTAAACTGAAACAACGGAGGGAAATATGGACACCCCCAAAACTTCACACATTCCCGTTCCTCGTGAATCACACCGAAATTAACTCTCTTAGAACACAGAGTTTCTTAACTACACTCATCGATAATTCAGATTCATGAACAGTATACATCACACAGTTTAGAAATCAAGTGTCTCCTCCCGGTACGGGCATACTTGTAATACTTGCCACCACATACTTATAAAGTGGAGAGTAAAACCTCACTATTTAGAAAACAAGTATCTCCTCCCGGTGCGGGCAAACATGTAATTCTTGCCACCACATACCAATACGTGGAGAGTGCTCCTTGGACAGTCCCGGACGGCGTAGTAAACAGACGCCATCTTAGTAGTCCTCCTTATATAGCGCTCAGACTGTTAGATCATTACATCGCCTAACGATCTATCCAGTGCATTCATATTACACCATATCTCAGAAAATAACTGCTCAGCTCCCCTATATAGCATGTCCTGATCTAAGATTCAATTCTCCATCGTTATAATATTTTTCCCGTATCAAACCACCACGGTGAACTTACACAAGATGTCCGCCCATACCTTCAATACGTTTTACCAAGATGGCGTGCCCGGTATCGACACTCCTCTTGTCATAAACAGTATCCTCACACTATCTTTATGTTCGGCTGTATTGCTCCTATATTTGTTTGTCACAAGCGGAACGGCTAAGTCTACCATAACAAGTTAACCTACAATATTCATCGCTGGTAATTATCGTTATCCTTTTACTCAAGGCATAAGCCTCGAATCCTCATGTATATATCCACTTCAAAGATGGCGGACCCAGCAACATATCATGTTGCACTAAAGTCAGGAATTCCTGCCTGAATCCCATAGGTATCAAAATCATCGTTACCAGATTTCACGGACAGCTATAGTCATTAACACAGAGACACTTATTCCCTGAATACCGTCTAATTATTATTGAATACAATAACATGTCAAAACTAAAATACCCTTTGGCGCAAAGTTACATTCAAGAAATCATTATCTCTCAATCCCGACCTGTAGCACTTGGATAAGAAATGTCCATAACAGCCTCATGCTTCCAATGTTATCCGGCCAAAAACCCATAATATTTCATTAGTGTCTCAAAGCGCGAGCCCAGTTATCAATGCGACCTACATAATAGCACTAATCTAGCAACTGTATTATGTACTACAATTACGTGACAATTTAGAATATCTCTAAGAGGGATGATCATATTGTCATACATCGTGTTTTGGCTTGCTCATGATAAATACATCTTTTCTGGTCATATTTTATATTTCAATTAAAACCTGCCTATATACATTCTACATTCAACATTGATATCATCTCAATTGGCATTCTTGAAAACACCCACCTATGTTCCTGGAAAGTACTACATTTCTCGGTCAATATGACATTCTTGAAATCACCTACCTATGTTCCTAGAAAGTACTGCATTTCTTAGTCAATGTTAAGCCCCTTCTCTACAGCTTTTAGAGTCATGATCCATCGGGCTTCACTTTGCCTCAACATGAGTTCCCTATTGCCTCCTCTATGGTTGCTTGATATCATTTGCAACCCATGGAACCTGAATTGTAGGTGTTTACCCTGTGCTGAACATTCACACATATGTTGGGCAATCGGATATCTCATGTCCCGTTGTTTCACTGCTCTGAAATGTTCAGTGATTCTCTCTCTCACTGGTCTAATCGTACTTCCTACATATATTCCGCCACAACCACATATGAGTACATATACTACATATTTAGTTGTGCAGTCTATATGTGTCCTGATCTGAAATGTGCGTGAACCATTAAAACTGAACTCCTTGACCTTATCTAGAGCCAATTTACACATAGTGCAATGTCCGCATTTATAGAAGCCATTGCTTCTTAAGTGTAACCATGTTTCACGTATTGGTGGTGTCGGGTAACTAGGGCTCAAAATATTTCGGATCGTACTCCCTTTCTTATATGTGATGCTTGGTCGTGCTCTGACAAACGTTTGTAAATCCCTGTCCGTAGTCAGTAATGTCCAATGTTTATTCAATTTGTTATACAGCTTGTGGGAGTATGGGTGATAGTTCGTAACCAATCTAATCAGGCCCCCTTTCTCCTTCCTGCTTGTATCTTTCCTGTCCTTCAAAGTATCAGAACGATTCAATTTTCAATCTCTGATATCGGCCTTGTTGACCACTTCATCGCTGTAACCACGTCTCACAAAACGTTCCCTCATATCCATCAAGTTGCTGTTAAATGTGTGTTCCTGACTACAGTTTCTGCGTGCCCTAAGCATCTCCCCATAGGGAATAGAATTGATTTGGCTCTTGGGGTGCGAGCTTCCAGCGTGCAGAAGAGAGTTACACGATGTAGGCTTACGGTGCATCTGACTCTGGATCTGATCACCTGAAACATATAATTCAATATCCAGAAACACCATTTCTGTTTTACTACTGACCATAGTGAATGTCATATTGTACTCATCATTGAGAAAGTCATAGAATTGATTTAACCTGAGAGTGGAACCGGTCCAAATCATCACACAATCGTCGATAAATCGACCCCAATAGTGAATATCCTCCATCCACTCTCGGCCACGAGGTCCCCAGATATGCACCGCCTCAAACCAACCCATAAACAGGTTGGCATAAGACAATGCAAACCTGGATCCCATCGCGGTCCCTCAGAGCTGTCTATACCATTCCCCGTTAAAGAGAAAGGTATTGTTCCTCAAAATCAGTTGTGCCATCTCCAGCAACATCTCAGAGTGTGCCATGTAATCAATCCACCGTTTATCTAGGAAGTACCCCAATGCATGTATGCCCCTCTCATGTTCAATGTTGGTGTGGAGAGAAACCACATCAAATGACACTAGAGTCATACCCGGCTCCCACTTCACATCACATAGCATGTTGAGTAGATGTTTCGTATCCCTTATATAAGAGGGCAGGTTCGACACGAAAAGTCTCAAGTAAACGTCAACATATTGTGAAAGTTTTTCAGTCAGTCCCCCAATACCCAAGATAATAGGTCTACTGGGGGAAAGGGTAGTTTCTTGTGAACCTTGGGCAAGGTGTAAAAGCATGGAAACCTCGGGTGATCGATTGTCAAAAATCTGAACTCTTCCTCACTTATCAAACTAAGATCATACCATTTCTTCAAACGGCCATTAATATTGCGTGAAATGTTTGACATGGGGTTACCATTTAATTTGGTGTAGCATTTCACATCGCTCAATTGTGTTAGAATTTCATTGTCATAATCGACCTTACACATCACCACCATACAACCACCCTTATCTGCCTCCCTGATGATTACATCATGATCCTGTGTGAGTTCCTTAAGGGCTGCTCTCTCCTGAGGGGTTAGGTTGTCTTTTACATAGTTCCTCTTTCTCTTCCTGTTCTCTTCCCACTTATCAATGTCTTGTAATACTACTTTGTGGAATAAGTCAATACTGTTACCAGTCTGTAACTGTGGTGTCCACCTCGATTTTACTTTGAGGCCACTATCCTCACTCAGGTCATAGCTCAATTCTAGCTCTTGTAACAGTTTATGAACAGTTACGGGATCCTCCTCACTTTCGGTGATTGAAAGTAAAAGTGCTGTGTTCTTTATGTCAGCAATGGTATACACGCTTGAAGGTTTGCCACATTCATTACTCTTGTTAGACATATCTTTACATGCAAAAAATGTCTTTAATTTCAATTGTCTCACGAACCTATATAGGTCTATCTTCATGTCAACCGTGTCATTAATTTTAACAGGACAATAACTCATACCTTTACTGAGTACAGAAATCATTTCATTCGTGAGTATTTTATCTGACAGATTAACAACCTTCATGTCTAAACCAGATCCCTCATCTATTTCTGCTTGTTCCAAGATCTGGTTTGCATGCCCCGTCTCTCTCCTGGTGTATTTCCTCCCTCTGCACTCTCTCCTTGTTTTTGTGCCTCTCCTCCCCTTGGTCTCGTGTTCTGGTCTTTGTTGCCCATCCGTATCCTCCACACTTCCCTTAAAAAAGTATTGGATTGATTTGAGGTCCCTCTCCAGGGTCCTCATCCCCACTACTTGACACATTACTAACTGAGGTCACACTCTTCTCACTGATAGATGATGCTCTACTAGTACCTGCGATTACATCTTGTCTAATCAGATAATCAAACCTCTTGGCGAATGTAAATACTCTTCCATTCAAATAATCCGCCTCATCCCTCTTAAGGTTTCTAGCTTTACGTTGTTTTATTTCTTCTTCATGTTTGCTTAGAATACTTTCAAGGATCTCTATAACTTTCTTCCTGTTCCAGATTGCAGCACAACGTACTCAACTCATCTTGGAGAATTATAGTTTTGATAAAGTTTCAGTTGGGTTTCAGACAGGGCTGCAGCTCTGAAACTGTCTGGCTCCAGGTAGTGGATGACGCACTTTGCATTCTTGTCTCTGTCAACTTTTGTCATCTTGTTCTTCCTGACATACCAGCTGCATTCGATGTAGTGAACCATTCCATGCTTACTAGGATTCTCACAGAACGTATGGGTATCAAGGGTGTAGTCCTCAAATGGTTTGTCTCTTATCTGATAAACCAGTTGCAGTATATCAAAGTTGACGGTTGCTTTTGTCATTCGCAGATTTGATGCAGGGGTCCCAACTCTTTTCATTCTTTATATCGAACCCAAATGTTTCCTACATAACAACTCAGGGATCCACTATTGTCAATATGCAGATGATGCACACGTCTGTTTTAGGATTTTCTCTCCAAATGATATCCTAATTCTCACCCAAATCATGCAGACAGGACTAGATGACCTCTCACCATTTGAAACTCAACCCACTTAAAATTGAGATTCTCCTTGTTCCCACAGTTGACTTTTCCAGTTCATGATTGACATGTGTGGGGTCCTTGACTGCAAACCTGCTATCACTGATAGTTCCAAATCCCTGGTTGTGATACTTGCTAAAAGACTCCACCTTCAAATGCAAATCTGTGGAAGGATCACTGTGCTTTTTAAACTGTGACTTCTTTGGGCGCTTTGTTAGTTTATCCAAAAACAGGACCTGCCTCCTTTCTCTGACCTTCCGAAACGTACTCCTCATTCTTCTCTGGTATCTAGCTCTGGTCTCCCTCCTCTTCTGTCCATCCTGTAACTAGAGGCACCGAATTCCCTCGCGGTTGCCTGAGCACTTTACTTCTTGGCTTTTAAACTTTGCTGCTATTGTTTTAAAATTGTTTTATGGTCTGGGGAGAGCTGTGTTTAATGCTCTAGGGTAGTGGGGCTTTTAATTTAACTTGCACACGCACTGAGGCTCTGGGTCAGCATTCTAGCAGCTGAAACCTGACGCACGACTGAGGCAATAAAAGCGCCAGATGACGCGACTGCGCAGCGAACGCGCGCAGCGGGCGCGCCGATGGCGTGCCGAAGGCACGCCAAAGGCAAGCCCGTCTGCGCCCGTCCAGGCCCGAACGGGTCCAGGGGCCAGAACCCCTGCCTCTCCTCACCCAGGTCATTATCATTACACCAGCGCGCAACTCAAACTCTTAAATAGAACCCCAGGGCCAAATTGTGCACACTCCATTCCTATCCAGACGCCCCAGGAGAAGTGCCCCCATTGTGAGTTTGAACCTTCTGCACTCATGGCCCCCCCCTACCCTCTGGGAAAGTATATAAACTGCTCTTACTCAACTGCAGATCCATGCCCAAACATACGACTGAAATCTTCATGTTCCTAAAAGACTCCGACCCGGAAGTCTTATTCCTCACAGAAACCTGGCTCAATCCCAGCTCAGAGCCGGATATTGTTCAAGCACTTCCCCCGGGATATCTGATTCAGAGGGTGGATAGAGTTATAGGCAAGGGCGGAGGTATTGTCATTATCTATAAAGATCACCTGACCTGTCGCTTGCTAGGCAGCCCACTGTCAGATTGCGAGAATTCTCACTTCTCTATTGAATTTACTCCCACCCTCTCATTTTCAGGTATCCTCATCTATCGCCCACCTGGGACGACAGGTCAATTCTGTAAATCCTTGCTAGAAACAGTTGTCAATCTCGCCAGTCTTGCTGCAAATTTTACCCTCCTCGGAGATTTTAATCTGCACTTTGACGACCCCTCTGCACTCCCCGCGACAGAACTAGCCCAAGACCTCTCGGCCTACCAACTGATTCAGAAGGAATCGCAAATAACTCATGTAAAAGGACATCTCCTCGACCCTATTTTCTCTAACTTGGGAGACCTGAAGGGGAAAGAGCCCATCCCCCTCCCGTGGTCTCACCACTTCATGATTCCCTTTCTCTGGTCGCCACCTAGCACTGCGTCACTCACCCCATCTATACGAACCCAAATCCGACCTTGGTCCAAACTCTCTTTGGAGAGGTGGACTTCAGAACTCGAAAAGACCACACCGAATTCTGATTCGAATCCAACGGCAGCTAACGAAAGTTTCTGCAACTGGATTGAGGGGTCACTTAATTTGGTGCTCCCTAAAGTATCAATCCAGAAGAAAGCTGGATCTAACAAGGCCGCCTGGTTTTCCCCTAAATTACGCACTCTAAAGCAGCACTGTAAGAAATTGGAAAGAATATGGAGGAAAGATTTCACACCTGAGAAGAAATTGGAATATAGGGCGGCTATTGGACGATACAAGGCTGAAATAAAAACAGCTCAAGCCTCCTATTACGAGGGAAAGATTGTGTCAGCCGCTAGTTCCCCCAGAGAAATCTTCCTCATCGCTAAAAAACTTCTCAAAGTCCCCGGCCCCCCGGCCCTATCGGACACCTCGGGTCTCCGCTGTACTGAACTTGCCGAACACTTTTCTACTAAAGTACAAAACATTCTAAAGCATCTCCCCCAAAAAGACAGTAACATCCCAATCAAGCATACAAATGCTGGTGGGCATCCTGTGGAACACGAACTGGAGACTTTTCCCACGATGACCCAGGAATCATTCCTAGCCATCTTGTCATCAGTAAAAAGTGGGTCACCACTAGACCCCGCACCTCCTAACATCTTGAAATTGTTCGGACCAACAATTTCCCCCACTGCCACTCGCCTGGTTAACGCTTCATTTGCGATGGGTTTGGTTCCCCCCGAGTGGAAAAGGGCAATGGTAAAAGCGCTGTTAAAAAAACCTAACCTAGACCCAGCCGACTTGGGCAACTATCGCCCTATTTCGCTCCTTCCTGGAATCAGCAAGACAGCGGAGAAATATGCCAACCACACTCTCTCTGCGTTTCTCGAAACCAACAATGTTCTCCACCCCTCCCAAACGGGTTTCCGCCCCTGCCAAGGGACGGAAACCACCATACTATCAGTGGTGGAAGAAACTAGAAAAATTCTTGATGCAGGAGGGTCATCAGCCATAATCCTTCTCGACCTGAGTGCGGCCTTCGATACGGTGAATCACCGTGTCTTGGTTCACCGCCTCAGGAACGCAGGAGTGACTGGAACAGCTTTACTATCGCTACAATCCTTCCTAGAAGAAAGATTCTTCCAGGTCTTTGAAGGCGACGCTAACTCACAGCCCATCCCCTTACAGTGCGGAGTCCCTCAGGACTCTTCCTTGAGCCCCACTCTTTTTAATGTCTATATGGCCCCACTGGCGGACGTAGTTTCCCCCTTTGGGATTCATATGGTGACTTATGCCGACGACACACAGCTGTTCGTGGTACTGAACCACCCCAACCAGCAGACCAATGACCTCCTTTCCTGCCTCGAGGAAGTCGCCAAGTGGATGAGTCTTTCCCACCTGAAACTTAATGGCGAAAAGACCGAGCTTATGATCCTCGGCAACCCCCTAAGCTTTCTATCAAGCACCATGTGGCCAACCTCTATGGGCCCGGTCCCGGTCCCTAAGACAGAGATAAAAAGTCTCGGAATCTGGCTAGACCAAGACCTCACTTTCAAAGTACTGGCGAGGAAGACTGCTGCTTCATGTTACGGCCTGCTTAGAATGGCTCGCAAAATCCTCCCCCTCCTACCTTTCCAAGCAAAAAAATTACTGATCCAGGCACTAATTTTGTCTAGGATAGACTATGGAAATGCCCTTTACCTAGGAGCCCCGAATTCAGTGGTCGCGAAACTACAGGTCATACAAAATTGTGCAGCGAGGCTGCTTACTGAGACCCCCAATCGAAGTTCAGCAAGGCCTGCGCTACGCTCTCTCCACTGGCTACCGGTGCAAGAGAGAATCAAATTTAAGGCCCTCTGCATTGCCCATAAGTCACTGGATGGGAGTGGTCCTCCTATCAACAAAGCCATGATTCGCCCCTACAGGGCCAACAGAAAACTCTGCTCAGATGAACTTCACCTTGCGGTGGTCCCCAGGATCAAGAAGGCCAGAAGTGGCGGCCGGCTTTTCTAATTTAATGCCTCCAGACTCTGGAATGCCCTTCCGCTGCACCTCCGTAGGGAACCCAATCACCGGACTTTCCGGAAACAGCTAAAGACCTGGCTTTTCCCTTAGGGTATTTGTCCTCTAGTTACGGCTTCAGCGCTGGGATGCTCCCGGTTAGCCATGCGCTATATAAATGCCAATTCAATTCAATCCTTCTCCTATGTACTTTAGCTGAATCTTCTCCTTCCACTCTACTACTCCATATCCTGCGTTTGCAGCCTCAGTTCTACCTCCACGTGCTCAGCTTTTCCCGCCTCTCATCTCCCTTGATTTCTGGTGTTTTCCTAATTGTATATTTCCCAACTTCAGCTCCCTGCCTATGGTCTCACTCAGTTGAAGTGTTGCAGTTGTTTCCTGTACTTTTCTATGCTCCCCATCTTATTTCCTTCCCTTTGTTTAACCTGTTGCCTTTACCAGCAGTTTTCATTGTATCATTGTGGTTGACTCGCTTTCTGTTGTACCTAGGTGCTTTCTACCGTAAAGTGCTCTGACACCTTTGAGCCATGTCCATGCTATATAAAACTCCTTAAACGAATAAAGAAATAAAAATGATAAGAACCTTAAAAATAAGCTCATGTCTCAATTGAAAGGCTCCTGTTTAGGATAAGGCGAGTCTAGACGATTGTGCTTAAGCACATATGGGCAGTACGCACCTCTTGCAAGGATGCCATTAGCCTAACCCTTGAGTGGGAACTTGGCCAACTAGCCACTCCTAGTGGTCTATCCTAACAATTCCAACTAGGCCTTCCATCTGATTGCCTCACGAATCCTGATTCATGAGCCTTAATCAGGATTCTGAGGCTTGTGGTAATTTAATTACTTCACACATGATTTTTTGCCTGCACAATTTTCACCAGGTAAAACCTGGAAGAATTCATGCAAGTAAAACCCCCAATTCCAAGTTTGTGCACCTGAGAACAGAGAAAATGTGGTATGACTATGTGAGGGGTTTACTGGATCTCTATGACTGAACCCAGCAAATCCCTCGGCCAGCGGTATTAGCATTGATCAGTGTAGTACCACCGTCCGCGATTGCGTGAGGGCTGTAATGAATGGCTGTTGCCCCCCTCATTTAATATTTTCCAGCAGAATTGTTTCTTAATCACCTCTGATCCAGCCTCGCCTTTGTAACTCATTTCTCGTTTGTTTTGTAGGTTGTATTGTGCCCTGTCTTTTTGGGCTGTTTTTTGACCATTGCTGGTGTGCTGAACAGGCTTTCCAAAGAGCAACTCTGCGACAAGCTGAAACGAGTAAGTTACCCTTTCTGGAGGGTCTTAGTGACTGAGTGTTGCTATGAGATGCCACAGGTAGTGAGAGATAAGGGTTTACCTTATTTTTTACAAGCTCTGTTTTCAGAAGCTTTATGGTGGCATGATGAAATCTGGTTAAATCTTGCTTTAAGTAGACACAATACTGTTGATAAGTGTACAGTAACGTATGTGAACTCTTTTAGGTCTGTCGCAAGTCTCATGTTCACCCAAAAAAATCATAACAAAAATATCTCTATTTATACACACATAAATGGGCTCTTTGTCAACCATCTTAATCCACTTTCTATTCAAAAGTCATGCACATTTTGCTTCTGCCTACCACAGCATGGTGCATGGGCCAGCAGCTCAGCCACTTTCTTCACTGGAAGTCTTGCGCTGTGAGTGACTTTTTTTTTTACTGATCTTGTCAAAGCTGCCTGAAAATGAGTGCACTTCATTTCTAGGGCTGGGCTCTTTTATTTAAAAAAAATGTTTAATACTTTTTTTGCGTTTCTTTTTTTTTTGCGTATTGCATATATTTGTACAAAACAGCAAAAAAACATTGGCCCAGATGTGCAACCGTTTTTAGCAGTTGCTAGTGGAAAATCGGGCCGTTTGCAACTGTTAAAAAGGGTTGTAGCATGTACAAACCCCTTTTTGCGAGTCAGTAACCTATTACCAATTCGCAAAATAGGGTTTGCGAGTCGCTATTAGAAAGGGGCGTGCCAAGGGTGTCCCTTCCGAATAGCAAGTTGCAGGGGGATTGTGATCGCAAAACAATCACAGTTACCACCAATTTCAAATTGGTGGCAAGCCAGCCGCAATTGGAGAGGGGACCCCTTCCCCTTTGTGTTTGGCAGCGAAAATATTTTTTACGAGCAGGCAGTGGTTCCACGGGCCACTGCTTGCCCTTAAACAATGAAAAGAAAACTTTTCATTTGTTTCTTTTAAACGCGTGTAGTTTTCCTTTAAGGAAAACGGGCTGCCTTTGATAATAAAATGTTGCTTTATTTAAAAAGCAGTATGCACGAATGATCAAATTGTAAATTTGCTGTGCATTATGTATAATGATTCAATTATGCGATGAAATTGTGTTCTCGGAAGCATATGATGGAAACTGCTAATACATGATCATAATACTCTGTAAACGTTTTTACTGCAAGTCAACTTATTAATAAAATGTTATACTAAAAAAAAAAAAAAGCAGTATGCAAACAAATGATGGACGGAATGCTGAATAAATCATACATTCACCCCCAGTCAAGAGATATGGGTTAAATCCATTGTTCTTTTGCTCACCATGCCACCCCAGTTTGGACCCAGCCATATGCAAATCAGTCTTGACCCTGCTCCTTATGAAAACAGTCCAGCCCGAACTGCCAAGCCAGGTCCTCCCTGGACCAGACAACAAGCATCCTGGGACCGGTTTCAGGGTATTATCCCTCATCAGCCAGGATAGCTTGAATCTAGTGGCACGGTGAGCAAGGGACCCACGTCTGGGCATACCCATCCCACTTAGGGCGAAAAGTGCTACGCAAACAAATGATGGACGGAATGCTGAATAAATCATACATTCACCCCCAGTCAAGAGATCTGGGTTAAATCCATTGTTCATTTGCTCACTGTGCCACCCCAGTTTAGACCCAGCCATATGCAAATCAGTCTTGACCCTGTGCCTCATGGGAACAGTCCAGCCCGAACTGCCAAGCCAGGCCCAGAATGCTGGTTTCCGGTCCAGGGAAGACCTGGCTTGGCAGCTCAGGCCAGACTGTTCCCATGAGGAGCAGGGTCAAGACTGATTTGCATATGGCTGGGTCTGAGCTGGGGTGGCTAAGTGAGCTAAAGAACGATGATGGATTCAACCCATATCTGTGACTGGGGGTGAGTGTCTGAAAGGTTTCAGTGCTCCGTCCATCATCTCCTTGTGTCTGCTTTATTTAAAAAGCAAACACGGGTATGGTACACATTAGTACATTCCATTTTGTGAGTCGCAAGTTGCGAGTCACAAAAAATCGCAATTTGCGACCTGCAAAACGGAATGGTCGTACATCTGGACCATTGCTCGCTTACCAAGACTAGTCCTATTGCTTTTGCTGTTATAATGGTGATGATTGTGTTATGTTTATACAAAGTGTGCTATATGAAAACTGTTTTGCTGGTCTCACTCCTTAACCCCCCCCCCTCAGCACTCTCCTAATTGGTGGTAACTCTGGGCAGGTGTGCATATTCACTGTATTTTATGCTGTTTTAATAGTGTCAGGATAACTTTCTGTAAATTGTTTCTAAAAAAAACAAAACATTTTTGAATAACTAAATAAATATAAAGAGGGGGAAATCTGTTTGTATGTTTCTTTTATGTACAGATACAATTTTGTTAATTGTACAGAGCACCAAAGCTGACTGGCATGAAGGGAGGGGCGCATGCGCACATTCAGTTAGTTCTCCTCCGTTACATGAAGGGAGAGAGGCCTCGGATCTCAGCCGCTTTCAGCGGGGAAGAAACAAGCGCGGTCACCCCGGTCCGCCGGGCAGCCGGAGGGGGGCGGCGCCCCGCCACAGTTGCATTAGAGGCTTGGCGGAGGGATGCGGGATTCCTGGGGAGGAAGGTGGTAAAAATAGAACTGAAATTGACCGGCCGGGGGAAGTGGCGTGCTGGGACCGCCATTTCCGTGGGCGGGTGCTAATCACATCTTCGCCTAAGGGGCAAGTGGAAGTGCAGAAGTGATAATTGGGCCAGAACGGAATCAGAAAGTGATTAGAAGAAACCCCAGGTCATTAAAATGATACATTTTACGCTAATAGGAGAGCGCAACAGCGAGACCCACGCATCGAATATAGAAATAAATACATGAGTACAGAGGGACAAGGGTGGAGATCTGGAAAAATGAGCTTGGCCTGAGCAACACACACCCGCCTATGGTAGCAGGGTAACCAGATTGTAAACACCAAAAACTGGGACATTCCAAAAACATAAAAGTAGGACTCCAGCTTTGCATCGACCGTGGGGTACAGAACAATTTAATTGTCCGCTCTCACCAGTGTAGAAAGCAGACAACAAATAACCAAGGGAAATTAAATGAAAGTTTTACACACAACATCGTCTGATAAGGTCTTCTAACTAATCCTGCATTGGAACACATGAAAATTTGTCTTAGTCTGTGCTGAGTCGACCCTCTCTGAAAACCAGGGCATGTGCTAAAGATGCTGAAATTTGCCAGGACAGATGGTGAAAAGCTGGTCCGGTCCCTGCAGATCCAGGATGCGTGGTCATCCTGGCCTCTGGTCCTCTGCAGGGTGTGGCCTACTCTGTTATGTTGCAGCTATTGTTGGGGATCGCACAGCTTAACGGAGCCCGCCTTCATTTGGTTTACGTCAACTTTCTTAGTCTGTCTTCAGTGGCACTTTGATGGTAACACTCTTAAACATGATATACCCCAGGGATTCCCAACGGGGCCGGCGGTCTGGGAACCAAAGTTTGCCTTGAAATAATTTATGAGGTGCTGCACATTTCGCCGCCTGCACTGCAGCGCCTAAGTAAACAGCGCTGCAATTGTACGTGGCGAAATTCCATTGGGGCACAGAGGGGGTGTGGGAGGGCAGAGGGGGGGTGGGAGAGCAGTGGGGGCCTGGGGGAATGCACCCTACCAATGTAATGTACCCCTTTTCGGGCCTTGCAGGACGCCAGTGATATCTCTGCAAATAGTCGCCGCATGCGTCATAGCTAGACATCTAGACATTCTCATGTGTGCACAACGGGTGTATAAAGGCTGCTGTTTGGGATCAGCCTTACAGAGGGATGCAGGCTGCCCCTGATGTTGCCCTCTCTCTAGTTCATGCCACTGCAGAGGGTGGCATTCAGTGGTCCCTCACTGAAGTACTCCAGGTACTGCTGTCACCAGGAGTGGACCAAGAGCCAATGCAACCATGGAAAATGTTCTAACCACAGCCGCATTATTGTACTGGAAAAGCAAGCAGACCAGCATGCTTTTCCCTCTCTCGGCGGGCTTGGGTGGGTCTCTCCCCTCTCAAGAATTTAATTTATTTAAAGTAAAGAGGGAAAAATTCATTTTCAACCGTTTCTAAAACTATGGGATAAAGTGACATGTTTACAGGCATTTCGGAAGTAAAACTAATGAAATATTCCAATAATTGATGGCTTGGCATGGAAGCATTATTTCTCTGCAGGCGTCAGTATGTATCAATCACGAGTTTGTAAAGCGCAACTACTCACCCGAAAGGGTCTCAAGGCGCGGGGGGGGGGGCAGCTTCTGGAAGTTCACGGTGAATCGTTGAAGAGCCAGGTATTGAGGCTCTTCAAGAACTTTGAGAGTGTTGGTGTCTGTCAGAGGTGGAGAGGGAGGGTGTTCCATGCCTTGGCCGCGAGGAGGTAGGAGGAGCGTCCTCCTGTTCTGGACTTCTTGATGTGTGGTACAGTCGCAAGAGAGAGCTGGGCTGAGTGGAGGGATCTTTGGGGTGCGTGGAGCGAGAGGCGGTGGTTCATGTAGACGGGTCCAGTGTTGTGGAGGGCTTTGTGGGCGTGGGTGAGAAGCTTGAAGGTGATTCTCTTCTCGACAGGGTGTCAGTGTAGTGTCCATGGGTGTTGGCTGATGTGGCAGTGGCGCGGTAGGTTGAGGACTAGTCTGGCGGCGGCGTTCTGGAATTTTTGGAGTTTGCGGGTGAGGTTCTTGTTGATCCCAGCGTAGAGTGCGTTGCCGTAGTCGAGTCTGCTGCTGATGAGGGCGTGGGTGACGGTTTTCCTGTGTTCGAGGGGAATCCAGTTGAAGGTCTTTTGGAGGAGGCGGAGGGTGTGGTAGCAGGAAGAGGTGACAGCATTGATTTGGTGGTCCATTTTGAGTTCGGAGTCTAGGATGATTCCGAGGTTGCGTGCGTGGTCAGCGGGGGAGGGAGGGATCCCGAGGGCGGGGGGCCACCAGGTGTCGATCCAGGTGTCGGGGTGTGGGTGTCGGTTTTGTCTGTGTTGAGTTGCAGGCAGCTGTTCTTCATCCACCTGGCGACTGCTTCCATTCCTTCTTGAAAGTTGTGTTTGGAGATGTAGGGTTCGTTGGTTAGGGAGAGGATGAGTTGGGTGTCGTCTGCGTACGATAAGATGTTGAGTCCGTGTGATCTGGCGATGGATGCGAGTGGGGCCATGTAGACGTTTAACAGAGTGGGGCTGATGGAGGATCCTTGGGGGACTCCGCAGGTGGTCGGTGTGGGTTCTGAGAGGAAAGGAGGGAGTCTGATCCGCTGCGTTCTGCCAGAGAGGAATGAGCGGATCCAGTTGAGGGCCTTGTTCCGGATTCCTGCGTCATGGAGTCTGCGGGCTAGGGTGCGGTGAGAGATGTAAGTGCATCTGAGAGAATTGTGAGCTGCTCCTGTGGGACTGCATTCAAGTCACTCGTCCCATCCAGCCCTGAAAGCAGCCCATTGCCTCCAGCACACCAGCAGTTAAAAATATGTTCCGCAGGCCAGTCCAGCCAAGACTCCCCCTGTGTCTTTTCTCTTAGTGGTTGCAATAAACCCCTGATTCTAGATAAATGCCTCCAGGCAGATCTTTTTTCTGTAACTCATGCACTCCATTTATTTTTATTTATTTTATTAGGGGGATTTATAGAGTGCAACAGCTACAGTGAGTGTCCAGGCACTGGTAGTAAACCTGATCCCCTACTAACATGATTCTAGAAAGCAGACCCAAAGAGCCAGGTTTTGAGGGAACGCTCAAAGGCCTGGATGTCCCCTGTGGCACGGAGCTGGTGCGGGAGGGCATTCCACTCCTTTGCAGCCAGGTAGGAGTAAGAGCTGCCACCCCACGTTTTCCTTCTGAATTGAGGAATCACCACAAGCGGGGAGTTAAAGGATCGGAGTGACCTGGAAGGTTGGTAGGGAATAAATCTGCTGGACAGATACTGAGGGCCAGTGCGGTAGAAGGCTCTGTGTGTCAAGGCCAGCCCTTTGAACCTTACACGGTCCTTGATAGGCAGCCAGTGTAGTTCTTTCAGATAAGGTTGTATGTGGATTCTCCTGGAGAGTCGCAACAGAAGCCTAGCAGCGGCGTTCTGGATCAGCTGCAGTCTCTTCAAGAGATAGACCGGCATACCCCAATATAGCGAGTTTGCGTAATCCAATCTTGAAGTGATCAGGGCCTGAATCACTGTTTTTTGCAGTGGAAGGGAGAGAAGGAAGAGGAACTTTATTAACAGCTTTAAAAGTCCAAAACAGGAACCCACTACGCCAGCCACCTGGGGGAAAAAGATGCAGCGCTATCAAATTTCACCCCCCTATTGCAGGCCATAGTGCTAGAGTCAGGAAGCGATGGGACGTCTTCAGCCAGAAGTGGTTATCCCAGCTGGGCGATGGGATCCCACATAGAAGGATTTCTATTTTGCTGGTATTACATTGAAGGCAGCTATCGTGCATCCATTGGAACACTGTGGACATACATGCCTTAAAATTGCCCTGTGCATTAGGGGCATTTTTATCCAGGGTGAGGAGCAATTCTATATCATTGACATAAGATACAATTTGTACTCCAAATGATTCTATCAAGGTAGCCAGTGGGGTCATACATACATTGAATATTGTGGGGCTCAGTGTGCAGACCCCTGTAGAACCCCAAAGCCCAATGTTTTTGGTTCCGAGGTGAATAGAGCCATCCAGACAGATTGGATCTGTCTGCCAAAAAAGAGGGGAACCAGGTCCGATTAGAGCCGGAGACGCCACTGGCACCAAGACGATGTAGAAGTGTAGTGTGCGAGACCGTGTCAAAAGCCACTGATAGATCGAGGAGAATCAGGGCCACCTGTTTCCCCCGATCCACCACTAGCTAAATCATATCAGCCACCTCCAGCAGGGCTATCCCGTTACTGAAGCCCGGGCAAAAGCCCAACTAAGAAGGGTGAAGTAACTTGTTCTGTTCCAAGTAGGTTGAAAGTTGTTTATTAATGAACTTCTCTAGTATCTTGGCGAAGGCTGGCAGCAGAGAGATTGGTCCAATATTAGCAAACTTGGATTTGTCTGCCGATGGGTTTTTTAAGAGAGGGATGAGCTTGTCCTGTTTCCAGCCGCTGGGGACTATGGCCGACCTAATGGTCAGATTTAACTACTGTTTCAATGTGAGGGTTTATTGCCTCACTGTTTGAAACAAGAATATGAGGGGGGGCAAGGGTTATCAGGGGACCCCGATTTACAAGCTCTGAGAACATGAGCAGACTCATCCAGCGAAATAGGAGCAAATTCCTGTCGCGCATGCCCCATCACACCTGGCCAGAAGGCAGCGCCTCAAGCCTGGTTACACTTGAGGATCCCACAGTGGGACTGAAACAAGACTGGTCCTGAAGAAGAGGCTCCTTGTCTGAGACTCCCAAGGGTTCTTCTCAGCTGATCCCTTAAAGTTACAAGGAGACCCTCTAATCCAGATGGGGCTCCCATTCTACAGACTATCAAATCTGGAGATATTGAATACAGATTTTCCAGGCCTGGGGAAGGCCCCACTCCAGTGGCGTAATGTAAAACGATGGGGCCCCCTGCAGAATGTGAAGGGGGGCCCTGGAGTCTCCCCAATCTCACAAATATATTAATTGACTTTGGCAGAATGGGGCCCATCTGAAAAATCTGGGGCCCCTGAAAGTTTGAGGGCTTCACTGTGCTGCAGTGGCTGCAGGGGCCTGTGTTAAACACCTGACCTCCTCCCCATGCGATAACTGCCCACCAGTGACCTTTGGCTGTTGGAGGACATCAGTTTGCATATCAGTACTCAGAGCACCTTTTTTGATGTGGCCCCATGTACGTTTGATAACCCTTGTTTGACCTAGGAATGATTCACTATCTTTGTTTTCATCATCACTAAGTTGGTTAAAATATACCATTCTTTGATTTTGCTTCAGCAAATAGCTCGATCGATAAAAGCCTGTTCTAAACTTGACTAGGGTCCCGACACTGGGATTTGAGAAACCACGACTACACTTTCATCTATACCAAAGTCACAAATGGTAGTTGAAATCCTGGATCCTGGGCCAGGAGACCATGTTGATCTGAAAACTGGCATGTAGTTTTCAGGCCTATCTGTCTTACCAATACCTGGCAGGTGAAAGAAATGTTCATCAAACTGAAGATTCTCATGTGATCACGCAGAACCTGCTGCCCTGGATATTTCAGCTCAAGGTGTCCCCAGAAGAGGATCTACTTTCCTCCTACAAGAGCAGTAATTGCACACTCTCGGGGTGGAGGTTGTGGGATTCAGACTGTAGGAGGCCGATGCTCCATTGCTGCAGACGGAAGGCCCCTTTTGTACTGCCTACCTTGTTTCTCGTATGAGGAGTGTAGTAAAGAAAGTGAAAGACCAATACCCTGCTGCTATTTCATTAGCAGGTGGCCCTGCTAGCCAGGTTTGTGTCTCTGCATTGAAGCATATGCCTTTCTTCCCACCATTCAAGACCCCAGTTCCCTGAGATCTCCTGGCCAAGGGCACATCCAACCAGCCCTCAGTCTTTGACCTTAGATCCTGCATCTAGTCAGAATTTAGACCTTTCCAAAGTCATCCAGAACTTCTCAAAGTCCTCTAGACTGTTCCAAAGTCTAGAGGACGTTGACGTTTAGAGCCACAGTCATTACTGATGTCCCTTCTGGTACACATATAGATCATTCATCTTTGGGCTTTTCTTCTCGGAGTCACATAGAACATATATACTTGGGGACAGCAGCGTTTTACTACAGCACGGGTCTAGCTGATGCTTACAGAGAGAGGTTTGTATGTTGGCCTGCGGTAGACCACACAACAGTAAAGTTGCTGTCGGGTAGGGTAACTATCTCACTTCCTACAAGTCATCAAGGACATTGTGTCCAGGCCTCGGCTCCAAGCCCTCAAATCAGGTATGTTAGTCTAAAATACAAGAGTTTATTAATGCCCTCGATTGGAAACACTTGCCGTCAGAGTCGGACATCAAAAAGGCATGAAAATAAAAGAAGCCCCCATTAGTAAATCAGATAGCTAAAAAAGTGGCCCAGGTTTGCAAATTGTTGCAGTTTTGAACTTGTAAAGACACTCTTTATAGGTCCTTTGTAAGATATGGAAGAGTGCATGGATTTGAGCTTGCTGCAAGCAATGTTTGTTTCAATATCAGGGAAATCAACTGTAAAGACAGGCCAGCCGACCATGCAACAGGGCCACCAACAGCGAAAAAAGGACCACACACTGACCTGTCAGACAGGCCCGTCGGGCACTGCCTGATTGCCCTATAGACCAGTCCGACCCCTGCACCTGTGCTGACATGGAGTAAGGTAGTCACACCAAGTCTCCGGGCAAACACTAATTTAATCTTTAAAGTCTTGTCTGGCATTGGCCAGAAATTCTGTAGTTTTTTCTTCGGTGTTCGAGTACTAAATATGCGTAGAATAAGCAATTAATTCTGTTGTTTTTGACAGTATTACCCTTCACCAACAGGAAAGAGCAATTGATGTTACATTCTTTCCAAGGGGTGGATCACGGAATGAACTGGGAAAGTGGCAATAATGCAGGAAGACCGCAGTCTGTTTCATGCTGCTCATGTGCTCCATATATGGACAAAGGGGTTGTGGACAAAGAGTAGGATAAAAGCCCCGCTAATCATGTGGGCTGGGGCGGCGGGTAGGAAGAAAGATGAGATATTGGAGGGCTAGTAAAATTACAAAAGTCTCAATGTGGGCAGGTCTTAAAATGGAGGCCATTGTAGGAGCTCAGGGGAGCAAAGGGTAGGGGCAAGGTAAGTCCTTCATCGTGGGCGCCACTGGACTCACTTTCGAGCGATGTAGGCCTTTTCAAGTTGCATTGAGCAGTAGAGCACCAGGGTGATCAGTGATGATCCAGGAGGGCTTGATCCATACCAGGTTTTCAGAATAATATCAGGCTTTGTACATGATTGCTATTCAGATTCATTATATTTAAATATAGCCCATGCAGCTATCCTGAAAGTACTAGTTAGATCCGGCCTTCATGAGCGAATGCTGCACAGCCCTTTTCTAACACATTTAGTGTTTCCCCGGTGTAGCCTTGTGATGCTATGCCTGGAGCCCGACAGAAGCCTTGTATTTTGGGCATCGCATGCAGATGTGTCCCAGCTTCAGGCTTCAACTCAACTATAAGCTGTTCCACAGGAAGAAGTCCTTGGTCTACACTGACCTCCCCTGGTTTCTTAAAATGTGTAGGAAACTAAAATGGCAGAGTATTGGGCCTGGCTTCAGCGGGATTGCAGCATGGACATGGCAGCGGCGCAGGATCGGGTCTGAAGCGTTGTCCGGCAGCCAGATCACCATCAAACACACTTCTACAATCAGCGACTCCAAGTTCATTGCACTACTCCATGTTCTCTCATATATTAGCTGACTTAGATCCTCTTACCAGTGACCTGATAATTCCAAAGAGGCCTGCAAGTCCCATTATTACGGGCCACTCATAACAAGGGACTTAGTACCCTTGAGTACATATCAGGGGTACTCAGTGTACAGCCCACAGGCCGCTCGCGCCGTCAGGCTTTTCCTTGCGGCCTATGGCCCTTCCTATGGGACCCGTACCAAACTGAGACTTGAGGCAGAGAAAACTGCAGTAGTTCTGTTTTTGGGATAATTCGGCTAGCCAATCAGGGGCGTTTTGTGATTCTGGGGTTTGTTTCTATTGTAAGTTCAGCTTTTTTTAAGAGCAGGGCTATCACGCACATAAAACAAGTTGAAATGACTATAGCAACAAAGTCCATAATCAGAAAAACAGAGAAACGTGTTCCAAGGGTACTTTTTTGTGCTTTTCTGGGGACAGCCTTTGTTTTTGAAGCCAGATCAGCTGGAACTGTCGGCAAAGGAGCCCTACTCATAGTTGAAATCTGAACTGAGCGGTCTGTGGAAAAGCATGAAAACATGTGTGGGAGCTGTGCATGGGAGTACAGTGGTGCAGGGCCAGTGAATATGGGGAGGGCGTCAGACTTGTAGATAAAAAGAACAAAATATTCTGTTGCTATTTTGTTGGTCTTTAAACTGCCGATAACTGAATGTAAAGTGTAATGCACAGATCTTAAATGAAAATTGAATACAAGTTGGAACTAATCTGTGGAAATGCATTGTTTTGGTAGGAACGCTCAGTTGGTTAATGCGATTACTTCAAATGTCTGTGTGTGTCTCAGAAGGTTCACTGTTTCGAATCCAGGTTGGTGCACTGGGTTAAAGTGATGTGTATTTACAATGCTATGAGCTCCCATCCTGTGGCAGTATGCACTGTGAATATGCAAATCATTAGTTCAAAAATGTATTACACACAGTATAACAGGCTGTACAATTAAAAAATGTATAAACTAGACCCATTATAAGATAGGCTGCTGCAAAATGTGCAAAAAAAAGATGTGAAAGAAAGCGTTTTCTAGCAATCTTTTGAAAAGGTGTGCATTTTGTCTGTCCATGTAATCTCCCACCCTACTCACCCCGTTTCTCATGGGATACCCAGGCTCAATGCGGCCCTCGGGCACACCTCAGAAAGTACTTTTTGTCCCTGAGAAAATATTTGTGAGTACCTTTGTTCTAAAGCATCCAGAATGCAGTAGCAAAACACTGGTAAATGCAACCCGCCTACTCTCAGCATCTCCATTCTGTGGCAACGTCACAGGCTCCCATTGGATTATTCATTTACCCCGTCTAATCCCTACAAAAAGCGGTGCAAAATTGGACATTTTGGATTTATCACTGACCCCAAAAGTGAACAGTCTTACATCACATTGAAGCCATTGTCACGCATACCAATAGACCCGATTCTGGCATGAGAGTCACAATTTTCTAAGCCAAAAATGGCTTTATTTCCAGTAGCGACTGCTACCGGACAGGAGTGGTGGGGCGGGCGCGGGGGAGAAAATGAAAAAAAATAACACACTTATCCTGGGCCAGCCGGCCGCTGTCTCTCCTCCGTCCTCTTCTTCCTTTCTCCGCTGGCAACAGGAAGCACCCGGGCTCCCAGCCTCCCCGGCTCCCCATAGCCAATCACAACACTGCAATGCAGCGTTGTGATTGGTCTGAGCGCTGTGGATCGACGCTCAGATGGGGAATCGGGAGGCTTTGCATGTTCTTCACCAGGCTCTGTAAAGCAAGCCTGGTGGGGAAGATGCAAAGTGTGCAGGACTGTTTGGCCGGCCAAGCTGTCATGCGCAGTTAAGGAGTGTAAACCACTCCTCTCGCTGCCCTGGCCAGCCCCACCCTGCCCTGAGAGCCACCGACTTCAATAGGAAAAATAAAATGGTAATAACGATACCTTAGCGGAGGAGCCACCACTGTTTATTTCAATTGGCTTCCACCTAAAATTGCCTCTGCTTCAATCTAAGTCAATAAGGAAAATACTTTCGGACGAAACATGTGTTGGCTGTTCGCTGTCTACTTGTACTGTTGGAACAATAATTAAAATGGCATAGTATGCTTAAAATAGTGCATTGGATTTTGGGAATTATTATCCAAGATATTATTACTGATTAAGAGTCACACACCTCCCTTTAGACCTTAATCAAATTTTAAAATGTGAATGTTCTAGAAAACTCACTGATATTGGGGAATGGGAGTGTTCTAGAATACTCACTGGTATTGGGGGATATGTCAACTGATGGCAAACTGTGGACGTAATTTTGCAGGTCACTTTTGAAGTAGAGTTGTCAGCTGTGCCAAGTAGCACGCATCAGGGATTAGACTAACGCGTTTTAGTGTGGTTGTCCGCATCACTGCACTAAGATGCTCAATCAAGCATTTATAGTGCCGTCTGACATGGCTGCACTGTGATGCACAAGAAACTGCGAGTAAGAGCAGGTTGCACGTGCCGCGTTCTGCCTGCTAACAGTGTTTACATTGTGCTGCCAGTGAGTCTGCATTACACAGTTCCGCCTTCACAGTTGAATTTGTTCACTCACAATAGTGAATACAAATTGGCACCTTCGGGCACCACGTCTGCCTCAGGCTCTGGCTGCAGTGCACAATAAAGGCGGGCCTGAGGTACCTAGCCATATGACATGCCATGGTTCAGGCTGTCAAACAGACTCTGACAATTATATCTTCTCAGGGGAGTCACCCTGCGACAACCCGGCAGCGGGCCGACGCCTGCCCAGGCTGGGACTGGGAGTAATAAACCATCTGGGGGCGGCGCCTTGCCTTGTATTCCGGCAACTGGCACCACCCTACTTTGCACCATCGGTGACTTGAGTCCACAAAGAAGTCAGTGATTGGAGGATGATTGGCCAATGAGTTGGCAGGCAAAACTTTGTTTTTGTGTTATGGTACTCCGCGCAGCCCGCCTTAAGCAGAGAGTGAGTGGGGTTGCTGGTGCCTCTCAGGCCACGTGGTGTGATGGACCCTGGCCTCATTTGGCAGTGCTGTGCTTGTACTATCTTGTGTACTAGTGTGTTGGCGCGTAGGCTGTCTGGCACTAGGATGTTTCTGTCAAAATCCTCCTGCCAGCTCCCAGGAATGTGTCGCAGCTGGTGGGTGCCTGTGGGCGCCGGAAACAAGTGACTTGTGTCACACATGCTGCCCTGGTCAGGCATCCGCATGTGGGGTCATGGGGCAGCACTCTGCTTTTGTTCAGTCACGGCAGTGACATGTGCCACGCTCTCTTGCCTTTAAAAGCTGGCACCGCTCAGGACAGGCCTCAGTGTGTTGCGGATTTTTACAGCGCCAGGAGTTTGTCTCCCAGACTGGCCATCAGAGAGAGTGCGAGGTCTCCACCAACTCTGACTCCATACTGTCACTAGCAGCACTGAGCAGTAGAGCACAACTGCAGACAAGAGAGCAGCATCTCTGCCGCATTTGTGTGTCACACCGCAGCCAGTGTGAGTCCGCATACAGGACAGCAGCTATAGTGGGACCGGCAGCCCACAGAGGGCCAGCAGAGAGACTTGGTAAGTTGCAGGCGAGGCGAACATCTGATAGAGACTACTAGCCGCAGATTCCTTAACGTAGAATTATCCCCAGGCGTGAGACTGGATCCCGAAAATTTTGCCACAGCATCCCTGCGCGCCGGGGGGGGGGGGCGTGGCACCACACGACTCTGCCCTGACGCTGTCCACGGACGTGACGTCAGCGAGGTCACATAAGTCCCACCCCGGCGCGCTGACGTCAGTTTCCTTCCTTTCCGCGTGCAACGCGGATCCAGAGTGAGTTCCCTTGGCCTGTTTTCAGGCCTCTTTTAACGCTTTGCGTTGGGAACAGTGTGCAATGCCTTCGGGTTTCAAAACATGTGCTTCTTGTACGCGTCAGATGTCGGTGACGGACCCTCACCCTATTTGTATGTGGTGTTTGGGCGAGCACCATGACTCTACGGACTGCGACGCCTGTCAGCATCTGAAGCCGAAGTCCCGGCGGGATCGCCGGATGAAGTTGCTTTCGGCCCGCTTGTCCAGATCGGTCTCGTCACCGCGTCCGTCCCCTGCCTCGGAAGGGTCCAGGAGCCGCCGATTCCAGTTGCAGCATCGTCCTTCACCGAGGCCCCACGGGCGTCGCTCGCCCGCCGGTAAGTCTTGCAGTTTGTCACCGAGGCCCTGTCCTCGTTCTGATGAGGGCGCAGGTTCCTCTCGGGACGTGCGCCCTCGCCCGTCGCCAACCTATCCGCCGTTTCCTGGCGTTGTGGCGACAAGGGCCCAAATGAAGGCCTACGCTTCGGCTCTGCGGGCTTCTTTGGGCCCCCCTCCTCTTCCTGAGACGTCTGCGGATCCCTCGCCATGCGCGGGGCCTTCCGCGGACTCGCCGGCGGATTCGCCCCCGGTGCCGATGTGTTCGGCTTCAGGTTTTGGAGGTGTGGTGTCGTCGAGGTGCGGCCCTCAGGGGTTCCCCTCTTCGGCCCATGGCGTCCCTACCTCGCCGCAAAACCCCGCGGGGTTCCCTGTGGTGTCGCAGGTGGTCGCCGGGACTCACGGCTCGTCCCCGAGTCCCCCTCGGTCCTCTGGGCAGGCGGCTGTCTTACCGGAGGCCGAGCCGGCGCCTTTCCGGTGCCGACGGCTTTCCTCCCCGGCCCTGGCGGCGCCACGGGTGGAGGCCGGGACCCGGGGTGCCTCCCCGAGTCCCTCTCGGACCCCTGCACAGGCGGCTGCCTCGTCGGGGGTCGAGCCGGCGCCTTTTCGGCGCCGTTCATTGGCCGCTTCGGCTCCAACCCCGCCCCTTTCTCCTAGACTGCGTGTGGTGGTGGAGGTCGACTCGGCGCCCCTGGTGGACACTTCGGCGTCGTGCGAGGACACACCGGTGCCCATGGTGGACTCTCCGGCGCCATCCCGGCGTCGGAGCGTCGACTCCTCCTCTCCGGAGGGTTGTCATCTCCTTGTCTCCTCTTCACCGGAGACTGGACGCCGCATCGTTGCTTTTTCCCCGGCGGCTTCCGGGGCGGGTTCTATGCTGTCTCCGCGTCCACAGTCCCCGGACCCGCTCTTCCGCACCTTGCAGTTGGTGGCCCCGCAGGCTTCTCCGCCTTCTTCGGACACCCCTCAGGCTCCCCACTCGTCCGTGGGTCCTCCATCCTACAGGGGCTGGCCGTTTCTTCCTCCGGCAGGGCATGGAGACGGGCGGCTTAGTTTGCAGCCTTCGCCCACGGAAGAGTTGCTCTCTCCCCCACGTCGCCCTACGGAGGCGAGTGTAGCCTTTGTCCGGGCCATCTCCACGGCCACTGGCATTTTGCAGATGGGCAATCCGGTCGCTCCGCTCCCAACTGATCACTTGTTGGAGGTTCTCCACCAGGGCTCTGGTGGAGGGGATCCGCTTCTTCCGTTTGAAGCTTCGCTCCACAACTCTTCTGGGGGCATCCTGCTACGGGGGATCCGGTGCCTCAGCCGCTGCTCCACCGCCACCGTCCTGCCCCGCACGATCCAGTCTGCCTTTTTTCCCACCCATCTGCCCAGGGCCCTGTCCTGCAGACTGCTTTCCCCTCCTTGCCTTCGGTGTTGCTCCCTCCGTCACGGGAGGCCCGGTGGTTGGACTCCTGGGGGCGTAACATTTTCGCTTCCACTAGTGCTGCTCTGCGCGCACTCAACACCCTTTGTGTGTTGGCCAGGGCTACCTCTGACCTATGGGATTCCGCGGAGTCCCTTCTGTCTCGCGCCTCCCACGAAGGTGTCTGTGCTGATCTGCGGCACCATGTGCTGGATGGTCGGGAGTTAGCTGCTTTTCTTCTCCGTTCGGCCTTGGATGTCTCTGATTCTCTCGCCCGCGCTATGGCTAGTTCCGTGGCCCTCCGCCGCCATGCTTGGTTGCGGGATAGCGTCTTTCCCGAGAATATTCGGGAGCGTCTTGTTGACCTGCCCTTTGATGGGATTCTGTTATTTAACACCCACGCGGACTCCGCTATTCAGCGACTCCTTGCGGGGCTCCGTCCTCCTCCCCCTCCGTAACCTTTGGGTTGTCGGTCCTCAGGTGTCTTCTGGGAGGCGTTTGTCCCGCCTTTCTCCTTGGTCCTTCAGTTGGCCCCTCTGTCCTTTTGGCTGCGGGTACGGCCTTTTCGCTTGCGGTGTGTGTTTTATGGCGGTTAGTGAAGCCGTATGGGTCCTCAGGTTGGACCATCTGTGTTCCCTTTTTGGCTGATTGGTAAGCCGTCTGTGGTGATGCCCACAGGTCTTTCTGTTCTTGACCTCTGCTGCGGGTTTTTCCCTGAGAGGTGTTCCCCTGTTTTGTTTTGGGTGTGTCATACCCTAGGTGGGGTACTTGTTGGCTATTGTATAGCCCTGTCCTAAGCTGGGCGGGCGTGGATCCCTTCTTGGGTTCCTCGTGTTTCCTGGCGTCACTGTATTCCGCTTGGTGTGGTCTTTTTTCCTCAGCCTTCTCGTGGCTTCCGCTGCTCCAGGTTCCGTCCTGCTCAGTATCCGCTGGTGTTTCGACCCTTCTTCTGCAGGGCTTGCCTGGCGTACGTTTGCCCTTGTTCCCGCGGGATGTCTGCCTCTGTGCGTTTTGCCTTCCCTCCTCAGCCTCTGGATCGCCAGACCGACTTTTGTCATGCCGTCTACGGCGTCGTGTCTTGGTGTTTCCGCCTTGTTATCCGTCGTTCGGCCTGGTCCTCTACCTTGTGTTCCGGGGGGCCAGGATATTCCTGGTGTTCTCCTGTGTTCTGGTTGACGGCTTTAGGTCTGTGCTACATGTTTCCCACTTCTATTCGTGGGCCGGGTTGTGCCACTGGGACGGTCCTTCTTTGGGGCTTGTGCGGGGGGCTCCCTTGCCTCGGTCCTGGTCTTGCGCTCAGCTTCGTTCTGGGCTCTTCTTCATGGTCTGTACCAGCTGCCGGCTGCGCACGCCTGGACGTTATGGTCCACCCCTGTGGGCCTTGGCGTGTACCCGTGTGCTCCTGTCCGTCGCTCTGCTGGGTCTTGCGTGACTGTGTCTACCTTCTCACGTCTGTGCTTCTCGGCTGTGGGGCCGCTCCTGCGGCGGGTCTGCCCCCGTTTCCACCTCTTCTCCTTGGATTCGCGGGTGGTTCTTTTCTTCTTTGATACTCTCTTGGTGCCACCTGTCCCTCCGGGTTCTCTGGCGGACACCCTTGGCCTCTCGGGTAGGCTTGTGGTATCCTGGCCTTCCCTTCTCCTTGTTCTTCCGCTGCTTGGTGGGGGCTGGGCCGTCCTTCCTGTCCCCATGACACATCCCCTGTTGGGGTCCTGTGTTCTTCCAAGCTGGTGAGATTCTCTCGCAGACCCTCCTCCCCTCTGGGTATGGCTAGGGTATCTATTCTACGTTAAGGAATCTGCGGCTAGTAGTCTCTATCAGATGTACAAGTTACTTACCTTCGGTAACGATGTATCTGGTAGAGACGATTCTAGCCGCAGATTCCTTCACGGCCCGCCCTTCCTCCCCGTTCTGCGAGGACCTTCAGTTTGGTCTTCTGCAATCGCCTCCCTCAGGGTGGCTTGTCTTCTGCGGGTCTCCTCTTTCACTTCCTCCCTGGCGGGATGCTTCGTTCTGTTTCTTGTTCCACCCCTTCCTTTCTGGTACTTGGACGGTGGGTTTACATGTCTTTCTGCGTCCCTCCACCCTGGTTATTCCAGTGTGGGGTCTACTCATGCTCTTCTCCCTTTCTCATTGCTTGGGGTTTCTGACTCCTCTGCAGTTCTCTGGGTTAGGGTCTCTTGGCTTTGCCTCAGCCCTAGGCTCTTTGCAGGGGATGTGACACTCCTTGGTGGTGTTGTCTTGGGGTCATTTGTCGTTCCTCCTCTGTTCCGGCTTGTTGCCCTTCACTGTTATAGCTTGTGGTTGCAGACTTTCTGTCGTCTGTTATGGAATTTTTCACCTGTTTTTTCTGTCTCTAGGGTGGATATCGCTTTGGCTTTGCAGGGTTACTTCTCAGAGGCGGTACTCTGCTCTTTCCCTTCCATGCCTTTCAGTGACACAGTGCCTGGCACTGTCCCTCATGGTGCTGTCCTTCACCATTCGCTTCTTCCCTTTCTGTTTCACTGCTTTTCGCACACTGTTCCCATGCTTTCCCAGTTTTGTTTGTGATGGCTCCGCATTGTGGCGCGGAAAAGTTCTCCGAGGAAAACTGACGTCAGCGCGCCAGGGTGGGACTTATGTGACCTTGCGGACGTCACGTCCGCGGACAGCGTCCGGGAGGAGTCGTGTAGTGCCACGCCCCCCCCGGCGCGCAGGGATGCTGTGGCAAAATTTTCCGGATCCAGTCTCACGCCTGGGGATAATTCTACGTTAAGGAATCTGCGGCTAGAATCGTCTCTACCAGATACATCGTTACCGAAGGTAAGTAACTTGTACATTAAGAGAAACACAGTGGTCTGTCTGTCACTGTGCTGTTTGGAGAGATCATGTTTGTATGTCATATTGTGGTTCTCTAAAACAATGAGAAAAGGAGATTTCAAATCTGACTTCTAAATTGTGATAAAAGGTGTGTTTATGTAGCCAAGTTAGAAGATGGCCAGGCAATTCTATACTGTTCAGAGACAGCAATGCCATAATTTGTCCATGGTGCTGCAAGCAGCTACGGTGGTCACAACAGCCCTGGAAAGTAGTGGCCAGTCCAGGAGTTTCTCAGGTTTTTATGGTGGTGGGCAGTCGTGTAAATGACCTTCCATTTCAGTATACTTTGCAGCTGTTTCAAGATTGTTTTAGAAGTTTTCATTGCTCGAAAGGGTGTCATTTTGCTTTCCATGCACTTCAGTGCTTGGTTTTACTCACAGGAAAGTGTCACTCTAAGTGTCAAACATTTTGTCGTTGAATGTCACTCATATGTACACTGGAACCATGCAAATGTCACATATAAGCAATCTGAAAATTTGGCAGGTATGAGTTGTGAAAAGAGAGAAGGGATAGAATGATTTGTCGCCGGCAGGCCTTTTGTGTGCTAGTGACGCAGGCCGTGCTCAGAATTACCAAAAATACTAGTGAGAACCTGGAAACGGCGCTGTTAGGCACGTACACACGCATTTGTGCCTCATACTGGCATGGGGTGGTTCTGTGTCTACCAGTTTATCTTTACATCCTTCTGTCTCATAGCCGGAAGTTGTTAAACTGAGCTGTGTGAAACACAAGGACGTGTGCCTGGAAGGTGTGGGTGCCAATGTGTCTCCAAGGATTAGTGTGTCCAGAGCCCCCCCTTCCCACCTGCCACGCCTCATCTCACTTGTGCATAGAGTATAGAATAGGCCCCATGTTACCCCACCCCGGGGTCACGTCCGGGTCAGAAGGAACAGGAAGAGACAGGGGTGGCTCTGCAATGTGCCTTTTCATCCTCTTCATCATGACACACTGGACTGCCGCACTCTGCTTGTCCTGCAGAATCTATTGGAGCACATCTCTCGGGGACACGTTTCATTGGAAACTAGACCGAGTCAAGTGTTTGTAGCATATAAGACACCAGAGAATGCTGAAACTAGGGGTGCGGGAGTATCTCCTGCACCCCCAGATAACCTCTGAGGATTTAAGCTGGACCATCAGCTATAAAAGTCTTTGAAATTGTCTTTTTCTTGCAGTGCTTGCTGCTTATTCAAATAAGAGGGTCAAGTGCCAGCCAACGTCCTAAGACAGACTGATGCTAACTCTCCTCACATAAAATTATTTGTAATTTCTTTGACAACAAACTGGCCACATTTTAAAACTTGAACCCCCAGGATGCTCCTTCAGTGGTACAAGAGAAGGTGAAAGGAGAATGTTTCAGTATGGAAACTTTTGTCCTCATTCGTGTAAACCAAAAATATTATTTTAAATTGTGTACTTCAAAATATACCAACAGTATGGGAGGTACAAATGTGGCACATTGTGCCTTAATCATATAAGCAAAGCATTCCATGTTCATTTTACTGAGAACTGAAAATATCTCAGTTTTAATTATGTCTTATTTAAAACCCACAATAGCAAACCCCAAAATCACTGCATAATGTATTATAGGCTTATGTGCCCTTTGTTTTCCATAGTGACACTTATTTAGAGCAGCACAAACGTGCGAAAACCCAATTTCAGCGGGTAATAATATTTGCACGCTCAATGCATTTATCGGTGAGCTGGATTTTTTTATGCAGTTTTACTCTATCGGGTAAGACTGTATTACAGGGTATGTTAACTATGTTACATTCCCACCAGTAAAATGCTAGGGCTGCATGTACAGATACACACCTGCACAAACATTCAGTAACAGTGCTACTGCACGCCTTGCCTCATTTTTAGCCAGTAATACGAAATAAGGAGGATAGTATACAGAGGAACAGTTCATTTATGCTATCGGGTTTTACCCCCATATTCGGCGCAGGGGTAAAAGAGCACCATTAAGCTTCTTTTTACTTTGAGATCCTGGGAATTCTTTTAGGCTGACTCTATTTTTTTGTTTTATTATTTTCCAGCTTCGGTTTTTACTCGCCTTTCCTTCAGTTTGCGATATTGTCTGCTGTTCGCAGCAGGTGCCTTAAATATACCATTAATAGGTCCTCAACTTCTGGTTAAGAGTCAACCGCTGGTCATTCGATTCTGTGCTTAAAAAAAGGTGTCTTCTTTTCTATATGTAGTACTTTAACTCTTGCCCTGTCATGTACTGCTCATGGCCTCATTCATGTCATCACTGATAGCATGTTAAATTACATCATTGATGACATCACTGGTGACACCTCAGATAACATCAGTGGTGACATCCAAAGATGCCATCGCTTTGTTTACTTTGTATTCATTAATATTTAATGTGTCTTTCTTTTGATAGTATTATAACCAATAATACGTTCATTAGTAAACTATTAATCCACTTAATTTACCTAAAATACACCATGTAATAATTGCACAACCACTACTACAGAGCATATCTTTCTATTCTCTTGCAGGGGATTTCCATGATGAGTCATAAGCACTTGAATAGTCCCGCCCACGTGCCGGGACCCCAGAGCACTTCTTTAGATATATCTTCTTAATTGGATATTTTTCGCCTTTCTTCAGGAAGGCCTGCAAAGACACTTAAGAGATAGAGAAGACAATAATGCAGCCTAAATAAATAGCCTACAAAGGCCCCAACTTCATCTTGAAGTGAAAAAGAAGCCAGTATACTATGTTTTGTGCACTTTTTTATGGTGTTTAACACACAGAAAAGCCCCCTTAACAAAACTCCTTTTTCATGATAGAGATGAAAGGATGGGACAGAGTAGCCCCCATAGGCTGCCATTATATGTCTTAACTAGACGCTGTGCCTTTAAGAAAACTCCAGAGACCACCAGTAGCCCATGATGCACAGCCAGTGGCAGTTACTTCAGTTCTTTTTTACGGCTCCTGCTATCAGGACCCTGGAGCATTGAGCTCTACCAAATTTGGTTTTTTTCATCAAAAATCTCTTCAGAAATTTACTTCTAAGTGTTTCACTCGACGTCTTTGGTCTTTCTCTACCCTTTTCTGTCTTTTTCTGACAGGAATTACCACAGTTTCTTTCAAAAATGCCATCTCTTTTTGATAAGTGCCCAGACTGTGGAAGGAAGAAGGCCAAATCTGACCCTCATAGAGTGTGCATTATTTGTCTACCTGCTACTCACGTTCCTGAGTCCTGTTCCATCTGTAAAACCTTTTCCAGGCGTACACTGCGTGACAGGGAGAGGATTCGACTTCAAGGAACAGAAGAACGAAGAAAACAGCAGATTCAGTCATCAGGTGGGACTTCAGGGCGAGGAGAGGGTCAGTCCTCTACAGCCTCTGGGGGGCTCCCCAGCAGAAGAAGGGCTGAAAAACGGCGTTGTTCCCAGTCGAAGGCCACGACGTCGAGAGGAGCAGCGGCGACCTGTTCGCTGTTGACTCAGGGCTCTGGGTCGAAACGACGTCGACGTTCAACGACGAGGAGAAGATCTTCGACGGCGGTGGCTACGCCAACGGTGAGAACTCGTTCGGCATCGAGAAGCCCACCTCAGACGGTAACAAGATCGCCGTCGAGAACATCGCATCGCCTACCCATCATCGTCGATCGACGTCGACACATCACCGCCGATCGGTGTCGACTCATCGCCGTCGATCAAAGTCGCCACGCCGCAGTCGATCGACGTCGAGAAGACACCGTCATTCGACGTTGAGAAAAACCCGTCTATCACAGAATCGGTCTACTTCAAGAAGTCTGCAGTCGACGTCAGGAGGAAGTTCTCGTACGACACGACGTCGAAGGTCGCCGTCGACTAGTAGATCGACGTCGAGGGGGAAAGATGGTTCTCCTGTGGAATCGGTGGCTCCCCAGAAGGCTCGGAAAAGGAGGAGACTAATCTACTCGTCGGATTCGGAGTATTCTCGTACATACACTCCGTCTAAAACCATATCACCGGCTCAGTCTCCTCCTCATCATCCAGTTAATCAACCTAGACCGCCTACATTGCCTCCGCCGCCTCCTCCTCCTCAGCCGGCTACACCTCCTCCTCCACCTCCGCCTGCTACTCCGCCACGATGGCCGAGGTCCAGGTCTCATACGAGGGATCGTTCTCGTCGACTTAGACGTTTCTCTACTCATTCCCACCACCGACATCACGGTAGAAGATCTCGTTCTAGGCACACCAGGGACACTTCCTCTACAAGTACAGGAAGATATTTACCTACTTTGTCTGACTCTCCTCCTCAAAGGATTTCACCAATTGACAATATCTCTACTTTTCAGGGAGTCTTGGTTCGAGGAGCTTCAAAATTGAACATTCCAATGTCCATTCCTACGCCATCAACTTCTGTGATAATCAAGACTTTACAACAAAGACAAGCATCTCGTCCTCTGCTCCCTTTGGTGCCAGGCCTCTTGAAACCGGCGATGGAGCTTTTTCTCACACCCTCTTCTATTAAGCCAGCTCCATCCAGGCTGCAAAAGAAGTATCGCCCTCCGGAACAGGATGCCACATTCCTAAGGGCTGACCCGCCCCCAGACTCCGTCATTGTGGTGGCTGCTAACAAACAACATACTACGGCTCCAACATCTACAGTTCCACCTGATAAAGAAAGCCGTAAAATAGATTCAGTGGGAAGAAAAGTGTGCAACACAGCAGCGACATCCATGAAAGCTGCTAGTGCTACAGCGCTTTTAGGTAGATATGGCTGAGCACTATGGGAGTCTCTCCAACAATTTGCAGAACATCTACCTAGAGATAAAAGGGAAGATTTTAAGGAGGTACTAATGGAAGGACTTATGGTTTCTAACCAAGTAATTAGCGCTGCTGCAGACACATCGCTTCTAGCTGCTCATGGATATTGTCATGGAGTAGCACTCACACGGCATTCATGGCTTCGCTTGACTTCTTTGAAGCCTGAAGCGCAACAGCGTATCCTGAATCTTCCGTTCTCCGGCACTACACTCTTCGGATCTCATGCAGATGAGGAGATGGCACGCATGAAAGCGGAAATGGAAACATTAAAAGCGGTGGGTCTCGAGAGGCCCAAGGTTCAGCGAAGATCTTTCCGTCCTTTCTCACGACGATATTCAACACAGAAGGTTCAAACTCCTCGGTGGTATCAGGGTCGACAGTCTGGTACACAGCAATCGTATCAACGATCCTACTAACCTTATCAAAAAAGACAACCTAGAGGAAGGTCAGGGCAACAATCTTCACAAGGAGGCAAGATGCCTACTGGCTCCAAGCCCTGAATCCTTTCTTCCTCCTCTTCCGTTACCCACTCCGGTAGGGGGAAGCATTCAACATTTCTTGGCAGAGTGGCAAAGTATCACACAAGTCAATTGGGTTCTGAATATTGTGCGAAATGGACATTCTCTACGATTCACCGGCCCTCCACCATCAGTGCCTCCAAAACAGTCAAGATTCCACCTGTCGCAATTACAAGCAGAAGAGAACATTCTCTTACGAAAACAGGCAGTAGAACCTGTTCCTTTGCTGCAACGAGGCAAAGGGCTATTTTCAAGATTCTTTCTCATCAAAAAGAAAGACAAGAACGAGTTCTGACCCATTCTCGATCTAAGGGAGGCCAACAAATGGATTCGGAGAGAAATATTCCGGATGTTAGCTTTACACCAGATCTATCCTCAATGACATCGGGAGGATTGGTTATGTGCAATAGACCTGCAAGACGCATACTTACACATCCCCATCATGAAGAAACATCGCAAGTTCTTGAGGTTTGCAGTGGGAAACAACCACTACCAATACTGTGTGCTTCCGTTGGGCCTGAAGTCAGCACCCAGGACCTTATCCAAGTGCATGGCTGTGGTGGCTGCCCATTTGAGGAAACACAAAAGGTTCGTCTACCCCTATCTAGACGATTGGCTGATCAAGGCATCCACGTGTCAGGAGGCTCAAACACATTTCAATTGGACCTACGACCTTCTCCTTCGATTGGGACTTCACGTGAATCAAACAAAGTCTACCTCAACGCCTGTACAGTGCCTACAATATCTGGGATCATTCATCGATACTCGCACGGAAAACGTGTATCCTTCGGAGGAGAGGCGCTTATTGATCCTTCAGAAGGCTCAGCCTCTCATGTCAATGTCGCACCCGACTGTCAAGAAGGTCTCCTCTCTTCTGGGCTCCATCGCGTCTTGCATATTCCTCACACCGAACGCACGTCTCCACATGAGACCCCTGCAGGAATGTCTGGAGGACCAGTGGGACCAGCGAACGGGGGATTGGGAAGACCGGAATCAACCGTCACAACATGCCCTCCGGTCCATCAAATGGTGGTGTTCTCCCACCAGTCTCCTACGAGGGACTCCTTTTCACAAGGAAATACCGACTCAAACTATAGTCACGGATGCCTCTCTCCTGAGATGGGGAGCCCATACAGATCACCTTCAAATTCAGGGCAGATGGTCACGCAAGGAATCCACTTACCACTTCAATCTGCTAGAGCTGCGTGCAGTTCATTTGTCTCTGAAAGCTTTTCATCCATCATTCCATGCCAACTCCCTGCTTGTACAGACGGACAATACAACAACAATGTTCTACCTCAACAAGCAGGGCGGCTTGAGATCCAGACCATTGTCTCGGGAAGCCCAGACAATATGGAAGAGGCTTCTAGCCAGAAACCTGACGATAACAGCAACCCATCTTCCAGGTGTTCAAAATGCTCAGGCCGACTCTCTAAGCAGACTCCTTCAGGAAAATCACGAGTGGGTCCTAAACAATGACGTGGTACGAGACATATTCGGAAAATGAGGTACTCCGGTGGTCGATTTGTTCACCACCGCAGAAAACAGCAAATGCCAAAGCTTTGCCTCCAGGTTCTACCAACCAGGAACTCTGGGGAATGCCCTATGGATCAACTGGTCAGGCAGATTTCTCTACGCCTTTCCTCCAGTCCCCCTGATCCCGGCAGTTCTCATCAAGCTCTCTCAGTCACGGGCCAAGATGATTCTCATAGCCCCGGAATGGCCACGTCAATGGTGGTTCACAGACCTACTTCACCGGTCTATCCGTCCACATCTCAGGCTGCCATGCAAATCACACTTACTAACGAAGTTCGGAGGACAGATGGTACACCCCAACCTCTCCTCTTTGAATTTGGCAGCATGGTTCCTGAGCTAGTGCAGTATGGACACTTGAACTTACCTCAAAACTGCATGGACATTCTTAAGGAAGCTAAGCGGCCATCCACACGCTCCGCTTATGCTCATAAATGGAAGAGATTCTGTATTTGGTGCTCATCGAGGAATGAGGACCCTACCCCTTGCCAGGAAGATGTCTTCCTTTCATACTTGCTTCATCTAGCACAATCTGGCCTCCAATTTTCTTCCATTAAGGTTCACTTGGCAGCCTTAACTGCATACAGGAAATGCCCTTCACAAACTTCCTTTTTCAGAATTCCTGTCATTAAAGACTTCTTGGAGGGTTTGAAAAAGGTTTTTCCTCCCATTAGAAGCCCTTCTCCCCCTTGGGAGCTTAATGTGGTGCTTTCTCGGCTAATGCAAGAGCCCTTTGAACCCATTCATAAGGCTACTCTTCAGCATCTGTCCTGGAAGACAGCTTTCCTTGTGGCTATCACCTCCGCCCACAGGGTTAGTGAAGTTCAGGCACTTTGCTGTCAAGAACCGTACACAGTTTTCCATACATTTAAAGTGGTAATGAGGACTCATCCGAATTTCCTCCCTAAGGCTATTTCAGATTTTCATGTAAACCAAACTATTTCCTTGCCTACTTTCTTCCAGCATCCATCTTCTCTAGCGGAGAGATCGCTTCATTCCCTGGATGTAAGAAGGGTTATGAAATTTTATCTGGACAAAACTAAGGATATAAGGAGAGTGTATCAGTTATTTGTAAACTATGGCTCTCTCCGTACAGGTCTAGCCACTTCTAAACAATCCATTTCCAGATGGATTGTTTCGTGTATTTTACTCTATTAGAAAGCTAACAAATCCCTTGTGGTAAGCCTAGGGCTCATTCTACTAGAGAAAAGGCAGCTACTGCTGCTTTGCTACGTAATATTCCCATTTCGGAGATTTGTAAGGCTGCTACCTGGAAGTCCGTCGATACATTCACAAGACACTACTGCCTAGATTCTGATGCCAAAGCAGATGCTCAAGTAGGGCAGGCTTCCCTTCGGAACCTCTTTGCTTAAAATTGCAGTTTAATTCTCTCACTCTTCCACCCCCTCTGTGTGTAGGGATGGGCTTGCTAGTCTATTCAAGTGCTTATGACTATACATGGAAATCCCCTGCAAGAGAAGGAACAGTTTCTTACCTGTAACTCCAGTTCTCTTTCAGGGGTATTTCCATGATAAGTCATAGGCAACCCTCCCTCCTCCCTGGTGGAATAGACAGACATATCTTTTGTCCAATATAGGCATTCACTTCTTATCGCCTTCAAAAAGAACTGAAGTAACTGCCACTGGCTGTGCATCATGGGATACTGGTGGTCTCTGGAGTTTTCTTAAAGGTACAGCGTCTAGTTAAGACATAATGGCAGCCTATGGGGGCTACTCCAATATTTAGAATGTCAATAGTTGACAATAGTTGACATTCTAAACCTCTCCCTACAGACAGGCAGAGTCCTCGCCGCATGGAAACAGGCAATAATAAAACCTTTGCTAAAAAAAACAAATCTAGATGCAGCTCTGCCGGAGAACTTCCGACCGATATCACTTCTCCCATTCATTACGTCAACAAAATCGTCAACAAAAATCCTGTCACAATTTCTGGAAGATTACTTTCGGCTACACCCTACACAGATGGGGTTTCGCCCACAGCACAGTACAGAATCCGCCTTATTAGCAGTATCCGAAAACTCTTGACAAGGGGGGATCAGCTGCGATTCTTCTCCGAGACCTAAGCGCAGCATTCGACACGGTTGACTAGGTCTTACTGGCCAACAGACTCCGAGACATAGGCGTCCAGGGCAAAGCACTAGAATGGTTGGGATCCTTTCTGGAGGAGAGATCCTTCCAAGTTATGGAGGCCAACTTCTTCTCTGACATAAAGCCACTGACCTGCGGCGTACCGCAGGGCTCGTCGCTAAGCCCTACATTATTTAACATTTACATGCAGCCATTGGCTGACATAGTTCAGGAATATGGCATCTCTGTGATCTCTTACGCTGATGACACCCAGTTGGTGGTGTCACTTGATTCCAGGACCAATGGGGAGTCAGGCCAGCTGGCGCCTTGTCTCGAACAAGTGGTGAAATTGATGACAGGGAGCTGTCTGAAAGTAAATGGAGACAAAACTGAACTGATGGTCCTGGGTAATGCAGGGATACCCAGGCCTCTAGACAGTTGGCCACGCTGCCTCGGAATCTCCCCAGTCCCGAGCACTGCCAGTAAGAATCTTGGTTTCTGGATGGATAAAGAGCTGACTATGGAGACCCAGGCATGGAGGGTGGCAGGCACATGCTTTGGGCTTTTAAGAATGCTCCGCAAGATCCTTGAGCTAATCCCCATACAGCTAAGGAAAACGACCATACACTCCTTGGTCAAGTCACGTTTGGACTACGGTAACTCGCTCCTTCAGGGTGCACCCAAATATGTTAGTAACAAGTTACAGGTAGTCCAGAACGCAGCTGCCAGACTTCTGTGTCAAATCCCAATGAAGGAATCGGTGAGTACACATCGTAGAAACTTACACTGGCTCCCAATCGAGGCGAGAATCAAGTTTAAAGCACTCTGCCTAACCCACAGAGCCATAAATAACAAAGGGCCCAGTAAGATCAGAAATCTGGTGTGCTTATACCTTCCCAACAGATTTCTAAGGTCAGGCACTGAGCGCCTGTTAAAAACCACCAGAATAAAAAGGGCCAGATGGGGCGGAAGAGCCTTTTCCCACCTGGCGCCCAAACTATGGAATTCACTTCAGCGGGAGATTAAATTTACAGTCTCAGAAGCAACCTTCAGAAACAAACTGATAACTTGGCTGTTCACCAGATGTGACTAACCTCCTTCCTCCCTCGCTTCACCATGTCTCATACCTAGCGCTGGGAAGCCTTTGGGTAGCCATGCGCTCTATAAATCCTCAAAATAAAGAAATAAAAATAAATACTCTGTCCCATCCTTTCATCTCTATCATGAAAAAGGAGTTTTGTTAAGGGGGCTTTTCTGTGTGTTAAACACCATAAAAAAGTGCACAAAACATAGTATACTGGCTTCTTTTTCACTTCAAGATGAAGTTGGGGCCTTTGTAGCCTATTTATTTAGGCTGCATTATTGTCTTCTCTATCTCTTAAGTGTCTTTGCAGGCCTTCCTGAAGAAAGGCGAAAAATATCCAATTAAGAAGATATATCTAAAGAAGTGCTCCTGGGTCCCGGCACGAGGGCGGGACTATTCAAGTGCTTATGACTCATCATGGAAATACCCCTGCAAGAGTACTGGAGTTACAGGTAAGAAACTGTTCCTTACCCATTAACTTTATATTAAATACCTGCATCATTATTGCCTCATTTAAAACAGCTGCAAGACACTGAATGAGAAACAATGTACAGATGCACCCACTATCGCACTGCCACACATTCACCAACACACCATGGAGCAATCAGCATAGTAACCCACAGCGCAGCTATGAAACGTGAAAGACTCCATATCAAACAACAAACCTACCACCGCATAAAAAACACTCGTGTAACATAACCCTATATGGGTATGCCACCTTAATATCGACTCCAGAATTGTGTTCGACCAGAATATCAAGGACCAAACTATTGTGTAGGGAAGTTTATATATATATATATATATATATATAAGTGTAGGTTTACTTACTTCACTTTAACAGCATTTTTTTCAGTCACTATATTATATTGAAAATACATTTTTGGTTTTCTAATAACTTTGACACCATTTGCGGAATCTGCACTAAACTTTACAAGGTTCGTCAGGTCAAATTTCTTGCATTTCTATGCAGGGGAAAACGAGAAAAGAGGGTTAAAAAAAGATGCGTTTCTCATTTTATCTCCCTTATTAAAATTTGCTCTCTGTCCATTTGCCTGGGACCCCTGCTTCAGCATCACTACGAATAGTTTGCCATGAAAAACCTTAGTTTATGAGGTTATCACCTCTCATTACTTATTCTGAACTTTTGCTTTGAATTAACGACATAAGGATATTGCCTATCACAGCTTCCAAAAAGCTCCATGCCTGTGCACCAGAAGGGGCGAAACACGTGTTGGCGGTCATATTCCAATATCTTGGTGAAGTACTAAATGCAAACAAGAAACTAGAGAACAAAAAGAATAGAAAGGGCAGTGCACAAGTGCTTATTGTGTCTGCCAAGTCTGTGGCAGTGTTGTGAGATGAATTGGCAATTCTACTACCTTCAACGGTGGTGTTTGCATTCCACATATTTACAGTAAAGAAAAAGTGGCAATTTAACAACACTCAAAAAACAAAATGCCATAAGCACCGAGTTGCCACCTCCTCCGAATGCCATCTCTGTTCATGTCAGGGAGCCCTTGGATGCAAAAACAATGGATGGCCCTTAACTGGGTCACAAGTACAGGCCAAGTTGCTGCTTACAGGAGCCCACACGTGATCGTCTAATCCTGTACACTGAAGCCCCATCATTCTGCCCTGTTCATCGACTCATTCAGTGCCAGTAGTGTCTTTGTTGGCAACAGTGGGTAAGAACCTCCCTGCACAACACACATGGCTCATACCACCTAAAGAAATCACATAACCAACTCACCTGAATTAATTACATAACCAACTCACCTGAATTTTAAAAAATGGATTCCCATACATTCTGCAGCAATGGATTGAAATAATTCCTCCCTTGTCGCCTAGAATGCAATATCAGAGTCAAAGTAATTTAAAAATGGATAACGAGGGTCGCGGGGTGGGGGCAGACATAGTGTAGTGACCCTTTTGAACAATGCTGGCTCAGGAACCTCCATTCATATATGGGGAAGTAGGCACCAGGCCTTAGGTGGTCGCAGATGCACCACGTCAGGAGCACCAGGATCGTAGGCTCAGGTATTTACACTCTTTCACAAGGGCGGTACGCATGATGCATGCCGCCACCCATGATGTCCATCATTCTGGACAGATCCAGACAGTCCATCTAGCCTCCTGGCACACGCAGGGACCCAGGATGCTATGTTTGTGGACATGGATGGTCATGGGCAGGATATGGGAGGGCTCTGGAGTCCATCCTCAATCGCCCATGCCAAAGGAACCCTACCATTGGCATCTGTTTTAGTGCTTGAAAAATGGCACCCCTCTATCGGGACAATGTATGTATTATTAAATATACAATTGTCTTGTTGAGCGCTGTTTTGGGAAGGGCAGCCGCTTCTTATGGCTGATCAGTGTGCTGAACTGAAGTTGGCCAACCTCTAGCGGGTTTAAGGCAGGTCTGAGTCTGTAGTGAATAGATACTCTCATGCACGTCATTGCAGACAGCACGGGTGGTCCGCCTGCACTTACAGCGCCATGTTAATTTTTTGGGGGAGGGGGTGGCAGCGGCCACTCCTCCAACCACAGCAGTAGTTAAAGGAAAACTAAAATGATAATAACCAGTGTTATTATCATTTTAGGTTTCCGTTTCCTGGTGCGGGGCGGGGCTGGGCTGCCAGAGCAAGGGCCAGAGGAGGAGTGATGAGCACACTCTAAAGTGCGCATGACAGTTTGGCCAGCCGTCTTGGGCCGGCCAAACCGTGATGCGCACTTTGCTTGTTCCCCACCAGGCTGGAATACACAGCCTGGTGAGGAACATGCCCAAGCTCCCACTCCCTCTCTGAGCGCCGAACCACAGCGCTCAGACCAAAGCAGCGTTGTGATTGGCTAGGGGAGTCAAGAGCCTGGGTGATTCCTGGTTTCTGCTGTCGAGGAGCCGAAGAAGACCGAGAAGTGGCGGCAGGCCGGCCTGCAGTTAAGTGGTCCGGCACTCCCCCCCCCCTCTCTTTAAATAGCGGCCGCCACTGGGGGGAACCTCTTTGAGGAGTTTTGTACTCGGGTACTTCTTGAAAACTACCAGATTCGGACGCTTCCTGATGTGTGACCACAAAATATGAAAAGCCAAGTTGAACTTATGTGATAAATTAAACACTAAAAATCAGCGTGTGTAGACAGTGAATGTGATCATCCTTTGACCCGGAGCCCTTCTTACAACTCACCGTTAATCTCGCTCTGATCTCATTATAGTGCGTCACTGTAAATGTGTAGAGATGTGGGGGGAGGTGAAAGTACCCGTCATGCCGCACAGTTATCCTTTGCCATTAGATGCTCGCTGACAGCACCGCCCAGGGGCACGTGCGTCGAGACCGCGTGAGCCGTGATCGCAGAAGGGCTGCCGGCCCGAGCGCCCCACTCCTTGCCAGACAACGTTAAGTGTAGAAATGGAGCCCCCAGGCCGTGCGTTGAGTCAGCACGAGCCGGGAGGTGTCTCGTGGGCGGATCATGCCAGGGTGGTCATGTTTGGGTCACTCTGCAGACATCACGCCTGGTTCATCTGAAGGGGCCAAAAACCGACTCTGCTTACGAGGTGGTGGTTCAAACGTGTCCTTTCACAGTTCTGTTTAAGGTAAGGGTTTCCACTTTAGTTCATGGAGTTGCTATTAGCTGATAAGATGGCTCAGAAAGTGAAGCTGCCGCCGATTATTTCGGACTATGTGGGATCTGTGAGTCGCAGGTACCAGGCCCAGCGAGGCCATCTCCTCACTCTATTCATCTTTCAGAAGTCCATACAATGGCTACCAGTTTGAATGTTGTAGCATTAATTGTATTTGAAAATGTTCAGGTTTTAAGCGCATTGGCAAAAGCTCTACCTAAATAGCAGATTTTGCCTTCTTTACTCATTCTGATTCAAAATTAATGGCAAAATCGTAGCATTGATAAGGGTTTGGATAACCGATTCTTTTACAAAAAGTGTGCATGACTGACAAAATGCACCATTCACCGCCTTGTTTTGCCCCCACTCCACGGCTCCATTTTCTTTATGCCCGGAATCACCCCAGGGGTGTTTCTTGGGCAGAGGTCTTCAATTGTTTTTGTAGGGAGCCCCCTAAGCAAAGCGTTTTCAGGTTCCGTCATCATTTCAGGGGCACTCTTTCTGTAGCTCATAATCCACACTAAATTACTAAATGTGAGAATTATAAAAGAGCAAATATATCGAACAAAAACAGAAATTGACCCAAAACACTACTTCTCATAATTTGGGTGCTGTGTGTGGGCCCCAGTGCACCTGCACCTGCTGCACTGATAGGTGCAGACCTGAGTAGCAGGCTACCTCATCGGCCTCCTTCATACCTTCCCCACCATGCCTGGCCATCACACCAGATTTGAAACAGACTCTGTCCCTTTCAGAAACAATGAGCTCCCATGTGTTGCCCCCGTCTTCGCAGTAAGTTTGTCCTCGGCCCTACGGCTAGCATGGAAACGAGCCATTGTTCTAACAATGGCCCCATCTAGCCTCATCCCCCTTTGTGCCATCTCTGCGAGGCCCAGCTAAGGTGTCTCTCCTCAGCCCTTTGTTCTAACAATGGCCCCATCTAGCCTCATCCCCCTTTGTGCCATCTCTTTGAGGTCCAGCTAAGGTGTCTCTCCTCAGCCCTTTGTTCTAACAATGGCCCCATCTAGCCTCATCCCCCTCTCTGCCAGCTCTCGGAGGCCCAGCTAAGGTGTCTCCTCTGCTACAGGTTTCCCCTCCCTTGAGCCATTGGTCCCAGGCCCAAAGCAGTACTGACATAGCCATGGCGCTCTGGGCCCTAAGGGAGGAAGGAAGGATAGTAAAACTGCCTCATTGGGTTTTGTTGGCCCTTCGCGCCCCTGGGCCCCTCCTGTTCTGCACCTGCAGCATCAATGATGCCTCCCGCACTGCATGTAATACTGTGTGTAATACAAATGTAAAATAATGACGTACATATTCACAGTGCGTTTTGTTACAGGCTTGGACCTCACATTACTATAAATACACAAGTCACTATTCCCCGCTGCACCAATCAGGATTCCATTCTGTGACACTCTGATCATATAATCAGACATCTGCAGTGATCACATTAAACATTTGGGTTTCATAACGTAAAAGAGTGCATTTTCCATCGATTAGTTTAACAATATAGATAAAAAGCCAAAATGCCACCAGCACTGAGTTGCCACCTCCTCTCAGTGCCATCCTAGTTTATGTCAGAGAGCCCATGGCTGCAAAAGCAATCCTTGTCCCTCAACTGGGGTACGAGTACAGAACGACATGTAACTCACTTGTGCCACACATGGAAGTCTACCCCGGATTACTGGCAGCAACATCATACTGCACCTGTTTATTATCTCAACCATGTCGACAGTGTCTACATTGACCACAGTGGGGAAGAACATCCCTGCACGACACCATATTTATTTATTTATAGGTTTTATATAGCGCTAGCTAGACCCAAAGGTATCAGAGCGCTTTACATAACCATGAAAAAAACAGTATAATAAAGTTGCTTACATATAATGCGAGACACTTCGATTCGAGTACAAGCATAAATAGATACAAAGAGAATCGTTAGGCAATTAGGGTGGTTACCGTATGCGGGCAATTAAAACAGTATGAGTTAAAGGAGAGAAAGACCTAACAGACAGTTGAAGCAATCAAACAACCGACTATCACAGAGGGTCTAATCCTAGAAAGAGAGATATTTGAACAGAGTTCAGTTCGCTTACGTGTTAAAGTATTTGTTGAGAAGGAGTTTTAGGTCTCTTTTGAAGCAAGCGAAGGAGGGGTTGCATCGTAGATCTCTAGGGAGAGAGTTCCATATGCAGAGTACATTTCCAGAAAAAGAGCTAGTCCGGGTTGATTTCCTTTTTAGTTTTGGAGGTATGAGAAGAAGTGAGTTGGAACTTCTCAGAGTTCTGGTTCTTCCTGCTTTTGTGAGTTTGTTGTCTAGAAAGTTGGGGGTATGTGTGTGAAGGGCTTTGTGGGTGATACAGGCAGTCTTGTAAATACATCTTCCTTCGATGGGAAGCCAGTTGAGGATCTTGAGGGCTGGTGTGATGTGTTCAAATCATTTAACACCTGTTATGAGCCAGGCTGCCATGTTTAGAACTGATCTAACGGAACAAGGTGAGTTTTCGGCGTCCGTGTGAGGATGGCGATCCCAGAGTCCAGTTTGGAGAGGACAAGAGATTGTACTACCATCATGAAATCATCGGAGGGACTGAATGGTTTAATTTTCTTGAGGTGTTTTAGTGTGTAAAGCGCTGAGTTTTTGATGCAATCCTTAATAGACATGTTTTTGTCCAGGGTGATGCCTAAAGACTTTACGAAGTTGGACAGAGAGAAACCTTGGCGTCTCATATTGCCTAAAGAAATCTCATGGCCAACTCAGGCGAATTAAAAGTGTGATTCCCTTACATTCTGCAGAAATGGATTTAAATCATTTCTCCCTTGTCCCTTGCCACCTAGAATATACCACTCTATCCCACTAGTAACCTTCCTCTCCTGATCTTCTCAAATTCCCCTTCTTCCTAAGTTCCCCTCCTCCACACTCCCTCTGCTTTCTCTCTGTTGTCCTATTCACTTAGTCCTATTGCCTTTCTTCCAACAGCGATGTCCCTATGTCATATGTAAGTAGTCCATTAACTCTTGGTTTTTAGTTCCAGCGTTATGGCTCAGTTGTTTCCAATACACAGACAGTGAATGGGCTTTGGGTCAGCCCTCCACAGCCTTTAACTTGTTTGGGTCAGCCATTGCTTTGAGACTTTGTCAATCATATCTTGGACCCAGCCAGAAGGTTATCCATCCATAACACAAGCTATTGGCTTTTTGATTTACCTTTCTGCCTCACAGGAAGTGATTTCATAACAATGTTTGAGAGACTATTTTACATCTGAAACATACTCTCTATCATCACACTTTCTGTCACATTCAGTTACATATCTCAGGCATGCGTTTTTAGGTAAAAGCCACTGTCTGGTTGCAAAGACATATTGGGGACATGCTGAAAGCTTCCCTAAGAATACATTTCGCCCATTGCTTACCATTGCTTTGTAACTCACGTGTGCTTGCTTTCTATTTGTGGCTTTGTTTGTTTGAGGCTGTCCAACATATCTCTGTCCCTCCAGTGGAGCATAGCCTGTTTGCCACTTCTCTGACTGGCTCCTTGTATTCTTCCATTAGTGCTCGCTTTCTGGGAACTCTTTTTATTTTTCATGAGCCACTCCACGAAGGTACGTGTTTTCAGTTGTCTCCCTTGTATGCTAGTTCACAACAGTAAATGTACTGTATTTTTTTTTTAAAGATTCCTGCCTCCTATCTTTCTGATTGACTGATTCTACTTATCTCTGCCACTGCCAGTTCATCAATCTTGCATTCTTGTTTGGAACAATGTTCTGTCTACGAGCTTCTTTATTTTGGTCAGTGCTCTTTACTAATAGCATAACTTCAACAATCCTCTCCTCGATTTCATTTCTCGCCGATGCCATAGGCGCCGCAATTGAGGGAATGGGGGGTGTTAAAACGCCTCCAAAATAACCAAGGTTGAGTTCAGAAGTAAAGGAGCAATAAACAGGCTATCTTGTCACATTTGCTGTGCATTCAAAGACAGAGGTCAAATGTTAGGCTATGTTTTTTAAGGGAGGTTGTTGTTTATTTTTCTTTCTCTGGCTTCAAAAGGAGCGGATTTATGTGGCAATCTTGCTGGGTACTGGGGGTGTGAAAGGAAAGGCTGCAGGATGCTATGTTATTCTAGCATACAACAACATTGAAATGTCAGTAAATCAACTGTATAAATATTACAGGATATATCAAAATTAGGGAAGCACAAATTAAGCACATTTTTTTTGCAAATCTGAAGTGTGCTGGAAAAAAATATTTTAATATGATCAAAACAATCGATACACGAGGTGATGCCGATTTCCACACATTATTGTTTATGGGCACTCTATGCCACTCCACGCCACTCTACTCCACTGTACAACAATCCACTCCACTTTACGCCATTCCACAATACTTTATTCCACTGTATGCAACCACGCCACTCTATGCCACTGTACGACACTCCACTGTTCTGCACTCTGCAAGACTCCACTCTACTCTACTTTACAACACTATACTCCGCTCTATGCCACACCACTAGAGGACACTCGACTCGACTCTACAACACACAACTCCACTCTACTGTATGCCACTCCACACTAAGACACTCTCCTACACTCCACTCAACGAAACTCTGCTTTACTTCAATCTACGACACTCCACTTTACTCCACTCTACGCCATTCCACTTTACTCCTCTCTACGCCACTCCACAACACTACTCCAGTCTATGCCACTCCATTCTATGCCATTCTGCGACACTACTGCACTATATGCCACTCCACTCTATGCCACTCCACTTTCCGACACTCCACTCTTTGCCACTCCACACTACGCCACTCTACCCTATGATTCTCTACTCCACTCTATGCCACTCGAGCCTATGACATGCCACTCTACGCCACTCCACTCTATGCCACTTTACGCCACTCCACTCTATGCCACTCTACGCCACTCTACTCAACGCTATGCCACTCCACTGCACTTTATTCCACTCTATGCTACTCCACTCTTTGACACTCTATTCCACTCTACTGTATGACACTATACTCCACTCTACGATGCTCCACGACACTCTATACCACACCACTTTATGCCACTCCACTCTACTCCACTGTAAGCCACTCCAATCTACGCCATGTTACACCACAACACTCTAATCCACTCCACTTTCTGCTGCTCCACTCTACGCCTCTCTACTCTACGACACTCTACGCCACTCTGATGGAGCAAGGACTCGGACATGAAACTTGCTCGGAAGCAATCCTCTCGTTTTAACTTACTAGCGAATTACTAACAACGTGTTTTGTGATTAATAATACGCATTTTCATAATACGCGGGAAAAGAATGAAGCTTGCCTATGTGTTTACTAACTGCAATAACACGGACGTAGAACTAGAACGCATTTTAACACGGAATCTTTACTGCGCATGTGATCCAGCGCGACTAATACAATTTCCTCTCCTATGGACATGGCATCCAGGTCGGAAACACTCCTTTCCACAACTATACCAATATGACGGTGGGGCCCATAACACCAGGGCCGGCGCTAGGCATGGGCAGTGTGGGCAGCTGCCCAGGGCCTCGCGCTCAGCTGAGAGACAGGGGGCCCGCTTCACTGTGAAATGAAACACTTTCACAGATTGCCCACATGCTCCTCCAGGGACCCCTCCCCACACAATCACAATATACATGCGAGATGTCTGGAGTGGACCTTGCTGGTCAGGGCGTGGTGGCATTCCTGGGGGTGCTGGGGTCGGGGGAAGGGACAAACAGTCGGGAAGGCACAGCAGCCAGGCCAGCAATTATGTTGGCTCACAGTGTCAGGGGGCGGGGCAGCACCTCTCTTAAGTACCGGCCATTCCCTTCCTGCATTTTGTTGCTAGGTGACAGAAGGCGCCTTTGTTTACAGGACCAGCCAGACACAGGTAAGGAGAGGTGGGTGAGGGGAGGGAGCAGCCAGATCAACTGGCTTTTGTTAACTTTTGCATCACCCATTTTTTTTAATGAGAATGTGTATTTAAAATGTATGTAGAACTGCCGGAGCTAGGGCAGTGTTTTACGAAATGCCTCGTTACTGCTTCAAAGGCCCAGGGGAGGGGGCCCCCTTTCCCTGGGCCTCTAAGCACTAGAGCAAGCTGCAAGGTCCAGGTGTGAGGGCCCCCTTCCCTGGGCCTTGTAGCCATTACTCCCTCTTTCCTTTCCTTTATTTGTTCCCCTGTGAAATGAATCCAAAAAAGAAAAACACTTTTGCTGGAAAAGTCGTCTTTTTTCTGATATTTTTCACTTCCAAAGTGCAGCCTTGGGATGGAGAGAAATAAAAGGTTCAAAATTTAAAAAATAACTAAAGCAAGACAGAGTGGGTCGAAAAGGGGGCCAGCTTGATTTTATTCACACCCAAAACACATTAGTGCCACTTTACAGAGTTTGCCAGTGAAGCGCTACTTTTGTTTTCTTGTCTTTCTCTGAACAGCATTGTTTTCCCTGGGTGGGGAAGTGCACCATTCCTGGATGTACTGCAATACCTGGTTGATGGGTGGATTGAAAAACAAAATGCATACCGCAGTTCTGTGTTCACCAATGTGGTCTTTTTTAAACCATACTGCTTACGTTTTGTAAGGATATAAGCAATGGACATTGAAACTGGTCCCTTCCGGCCCTGTAGTCATGCCTTAACTTTTCATGCAAAAGCACTCATTGATTTCTGAATAATAAGTGCAAAAGCATTAAGGTAACCATGTTGTTCCTGCTTACATTTCACATGCTTTACTTAATCTTACATTCCTTATGAGTGTTTGCTTTTTCCAGGATGTTGTCACTTTTATTTTTTAGGCAGCATATTGCTCTTGTCTAGTGCGTAATTTGAATTGAGTCACCTCCAGGTGTTTATAGCGGGGTGCAATTGGGTTGTAGTTGAAGGCAGTGCGAGTTTCTCTCAGTGGGGCAGAATGGTGTTCAGTGGGGGAGAGGATGTGGCACTATGGTCAGAGCTGCCGAATTTGGAACTGGGGAACCAGGTTCAGCCTTCATGACCAGTCCACTCTCCTGAGAGAGCACATTTCCATGCTAGATCTTAGAAGGCCCCGAAAGACCTTAGAAGAATGGTGTCTGAGCACCAGCAGGTTGACCCTAGCGGTGGCAAGTGTGGGTTAATCTTGAAGGCCTGTCCACTACAACCCCTATTGAAGTTCACCTCCAGTCTTGCAGGCAGGCCTACGAAGCAGCACACCCTAGAGCAACAGTGACTCTGTCACTGAGGTCACAGGACCCTTGAACAGGGAGGCTCTAGGGCGTTGCGACCGGTGAGATCGCACAGAGCGCTGACTTCGGGTGGGGGCGTCATGTTTGCGAGTATATTATGTTTCTAAAAGCACTTGCTGCCTCCAGCAATTTTCGGCAACAATAAAAATGTCATGATAACTCCGGTGGTTAATGTTCTTCCTAGAGAGAGATGGAGTTTTGTCAAGTGGAAGTTTTGAATTGTGGAAAGGTACCACAGAGGGTTAATGTGCCTGCTGCAAAGAACATGTACCATGCAGATCACTAAGTCCACATAATGTAAATAGGTCAGTGGGTTACTGCTTTTGTCAGAGAGATCCTATTGTTACTTGCAGTTTATAAGTCAAAATCCTAACATAGAACAATGAGCTATTAACTGTCATCTAGGAGCTGCATGCAAACTGCAAGGTATAAATTACAGCGTTATGGTTTTTCCCCAGTCTTTGATTATCCTAATGTTGCAAAAGGGTTCATTTGGACAGAAATCAATTCTGGTTATTAAAGAGAACCCCCAACCATGATATTACGTTCTAAGTTCAGAGTTTGTGTTTCTCCAGATCAATCACTATTAAACTATACTGCCTACTAGTGTGATTGTCATGTGACTCCTAGTCCTTTGCCTTATGTTACATTACCTTTTGTGATTTACACACGTATGATTGATTGTCTCTGTGTAATGTGTGTGATATAAAGTTCTCTGACACCCTACACTGGTATCAGTGGCGCTGTAAATCAAATTAAATGCATCTGAGCGAGAATGTGGTTATGGAGACTTGAGGGGCACTGCTAAAGGGTGTTAGTGAGGTTATCCGTGGCAGAGCGAGTCATTGGGGGCACCAACATTGCCGCACAGGGCTCCACCAGCGCTAAAGCCGGCCACTTCTACTTCCTACAGTTCTAACACCAAATCAAAACATTGATTTGAAAACCCCTTGAATCTGCAGCATACCTTCAAGTCAATGTATGATTTAGCAGTGGTCTCGGTTGTTCTAAGTCTTTTTATTTATGTACAATCTTTATTTGTTTGCAATGGTGTCTTGTAATTTTGTACTATATGTGTTGTGTTTTTGCACTTAACATAATTCTGGCGAGTAAAGAGCCCACACACAAACAAGATTGTCCTACGTCTCTTAGCATGTGTGTGTGGAATACTAGTGAGAGGATTTACGTTAAAACAAATTACAAAGTATTAATGTCATCCTAAGGTAGCACAATAATGGCACAGAAAGATAAGAGAGCCTTTTGAAATGTGCAATTATATCCATGGTGTGAGAGGTTTTCTCTTGTGTCATTTTATATTTTGAATGATCCGCCCCTCATTACCTCAACAGGATCTCCCCCTTTATGAAGCAGAACTGGAAATTGTATCATGCACTCATCTGGAAACAATCAGTTAACGAGGAGTAAATAATATACATCTTTGTGAGACCTGCACCTAGCTTTTCCATCCAATGTGACAAATGTAATCCATTTAATACAGTTTTAAAATATATGGACTTATTTCATTTGTATATTTATCTTTTTGTCCATGTTACAGATATCCACGTTAGGTCTCTTCAGTGACGCCAAATAAGATCAATAGTCCTGCGATGTCACTTTCTGTGATGTCACTTCTTGTGATGTTACAAAGGGCGGCTCCTCCACTAAGGCGGAGGAGCGTCGCCCCACTGCTTTCTCGCAGTGCGAGAAGCAGAAACACAAAATGCTAAAACTACCATTTTATGTTTCTGCTTCTCGCACTGCGAGAAAGCAGAAGTGTTTGGTTGGGGGCGGGCGGGTCTGCTTTAGGGCAGGGGAGGAGTGCCTTGTCCACTTCTAAGGGCGCTGACTGTTTAGTCGGCCCTCCGTGTCCGACCAAACCAGTCATGTGCACTCTGCACTCTGGCCTTTCTCCATGTAGGCTGCAATGCAGCCTACATGGAGAAAATGGCCTCCCAATAGGCGCCTGGCTGGTCAGCGTCCCGACCAATCACAATGCTGCCATTGCAGCGTTGTGATTGGCTTAGGGGAGGGAGGCTGCCAGCTTCCTGTTCCTGCAGAGGCAGGAGAGCAGGTCAGGAGCAGAGACGACACAAGACCCGGGAAGGTAAGTTTGTTTTATTTTTAAATTAACATCCCCCCCCTCCCGCGCGAACCCCCGCGAGACCCCCACCCACGAATCATGCCGGCCGCGACTGGATGTTACATGCAAATTAGAGGGGCCTCACATCTTCCCTTTCGCCCGGGGCCCCAGAAGTTCTAGGACCGGCCCTGCATAACACCGCATATACATTCACTCACTCAAATATTCCCTGGATCTCATCCACTTCTACCTAAGAGAGAAAATTAAATGACTGCTGGAAGAGAACTGGATACCTTTTTACAGTTGACAAGATAACTGGTTAAACATCATACATAATTAGATTTTAATCCTGTCAATTTCTAAAACACCAAAGGTATTCCGCTCATTGGTCGATGACCAACTAGTAGGAATCAGTTGATGGTGATTAAGACCAGCTCAATCACTTTAACCTATTAAACATCTTCATTTATTATTGAGCTAAAGAACCACAGACTCGTAGTTTTAATTGTAATCTAATTAATTAGATGCATAGAAAAGTCTCCAATTTATTAATCAATTTAATACATTTATTAGTATTTTAAGAATAAAATTCAGAGAATTTATGCATACCCTTTTAGATGGAAAAATAAAGTTCGTCACAGCAGATTACAGCATAGCATTCCCAAAAACTGACTGACTGTCCCGCTAAACAGGCCTCCTCGACGGACCACCAATACAGGTTTCCCGCATCGATCTCGTTCCTTCCCAGACAGATTTAACAGCAAGAGATTAATTAATTTTAAAAGAATATGGCCTATAGAAAATAGCAGCGATTCTCCAGCGTCAAAGTTCTGTGCTCAATAATTATGTATGAATAGCGCTCCTCCTACTTAAGAGTAGGTCCTCTTATACCCTAATACTAGCTTTCTAAACAGAAATGTTTCAATCTTTGGGGGCGAGATTCAAGCTAATTGGTCCATTGGAGGGGTGGCAAGCATCTTCTCATTGCCCTCCTTGTTCAAACCAGTTCCGAAAATGTTTATAATTTTGTCCTTTCACACGGTTTTCGGACATTACCAATCCGATTGACAGTTCATCTTTTGTAGCTTCTTTTGTAACTTTATTAAAACAGTTCATTGTTAATTCACGGCTACATCTTTTAGTTCCCATGCATTTCTTGCTGTGTCTCTTTTTGGCACTCATTTTGGCGACAGGTCATGGTGACCTTGCTTCTTTTCATTCTGAGCTCTGCTTTCGGATCACATGATCATTTCCACAGCATTCTCCCAATTGGAAGCCATTTTGCACTTGCGCATTTAGCCCATCTGCCTCGGCAGCCATATTTTTTACAGCGCAGCCTAGCAGGCCTGAACGAACTATTATGAAAACAAACACAATCATAATTAAAACAAAGAAAATTAGCCTTTTCGTTTCCCACCCGTCATTCTACGTACCCCTATTAGGTGTTACCTAGCAAAAGCGACATATAAAGCTATATTTTACTCACCATCCGCATACTTTTGCCACGATAATGATTTACTTACATAACACAAATCATGCAACATTATTTTAATTAATACACAAACCATTATGTTATTACTATTTCACGTTGACAAGCGTTAGTAGGTTATCTTTTGAACATGAATGGCTGTTACCCTTATAAAAAATGTCTATTAAAGTGTTGATTAGTCATCACATAACTAATAGTCGTTAATTATTCGCATTAATGTTAGGGTGTTCAAAATTTTCTTATTTACCTTGCTCCATCACATGCGTCTACTGCACCTACGTAGTATGACAAAATAATGCTTGGAGGGAAATTCTGGCGCTTGCGCAAAGAGCTATAAAATGGCCGCTTGAAAGCTCACATGCATGGTACCTGCTCGCTGAGAATTAGAAAACGAGTTTACACTAACGCAAATGCAGAAAGAGAAATAATAAATGGTATGGGTTAGAGTATATGTTGGTGGTATACAGTGAAATCATTTATTTTTGAGAATAACATTTCTCCTTTTGACTTTATTATTAGTGCGTATTTGGGCCTGTTAAAGTTGTCTCAGTCGAGCAGACTGACGTGGTGCAACGCATGCGCCCTGGTGCAGAAGCTTGGAGGATGACTAAGGACTTGTCACGCGTTCAAGGTCGGCGGAGATGTGCCCTGGGAACAGGAGGGTGAAGAGTTCATATGAAGGAACTTATTCAAGAAAACTGTTACATTTGTATTAATAAAGTTTAAAGATGTATGGGAAAGGAAGGGCGGAATAAAAGTTTGAGGGGAGGAGTTTGGAAACAATGGTTTAAAGAAATAAATGAAGTATAAGCATGGTGTGATGATCATCCCCCCCTTGCCTGTCCAATCAGAAGTTAGTATTTTGTAAAATTGAAACATTAATGGGTGGTACATGGTAAGAAAAAGGTATAATTGAAGTAGTTTAGTTAGTTAGTTAGGTTAAGCTTGCTGGGAGCGGAAGCAGCAGCAACAATTCGGAGCTTGGGATGCTGTCAGATGCTGGGGTGGTGCTGATGCTCTGAAATGCTGATGAAGAAATCGAATGCAGAACCATCTACTTAATTTGGGTGGGTTATAAAGAAGATCGCGGAAGAACCACGAGGAGGAAGAGAGTGTCAGAGAGGGGTGCGACGTAGTCGTCGGTATCTAGAGAGGTGAAGTATCTTGTCCTGATTCCTGTCCTGAAGTCTTTGTCTCCTGATCTGTCCTGGGAGGCCCCTACCAGCCCTTTGGCCAGAGGGTTGGTCTTCACACCATACTTTGGTAACTATGAAATTCATCGTTTGATAAATGCTTTTCTGTCTCTATCCTCTTCTTTCTGAGTATAGTTATTGTGTGGATCTGAATTGTTAAATGTTTATCTGAGTTGGCACTCTCGTGAATGAGGGTGTTTGCACTGAAACGCTTTGAGATGGTTCAAAACCCCCTAATTTAGATAAAGATTTAAAAACTTACCGAGTCTGTCATTATTTTATTTTTATCAAGAAATGTATAATAAGTTATGTAAATTATCGCCATCAACTAGTTCCACCTAACTGGTCCATTGACCAGAGGAAAGAACTGTTTGATCAGTGAAAGGTTTAGTTAAAGAAGTAATAACTAGATCTTGAGGTATGAGAATCATTATAAACTAAAGTTCCAGTGGTCTACTTAGCGCTAGCGGAAGCAAGGTGTATGGGCCCAGGTGAGTATATGGTAGTAGAGTATCTGTTGCTAGTACACCGCTGGATCAGTTTTCTGGTAGCAGAGCTATGGTTGTTAGTGACTAGTTTAGTGATAAGTATAGATTATTGATTTTTTGGTTAATGTTTTAACAAAAGAGTTAGTGTCCTGTTTCTATGTTGTCTGGAAAATTCCCGGGGAATGAATAGCAGGTGGCGATAGAAACCACACTGCAGTGAGGTTACTCGTCTGTTGGAATAACACTGAGAAGCTAGGTAGGGCTGGCAGTGTTAAACTAGGGACTATTTTCTGTACAAAAGTGAGAGCGGTTGAAAGCAAAGAGTTCGCTGGTGAAACTTTAGGAGTTATATCACCTAGTAAGGGTAACTCAGAAGGAGTAGCAGGTTCTTCTAAGCTAGATTGGCAGCAAAAGGAGTTCGCTGGTGAAACATCGGTCTCAAAATTCCCTAATGGGAGATACCGGAAGAGTAGCAGGTTCTCTGGAGCTTAGGTGAAGAGTAAGCGGAAGGTTTTACTCTCAGTGAAAGAAAATAAACTATCCTTTTGATTTAGTGGAACAGACGGAGTAGCGAATGTTTTTACGTTGATAATAACAAAGAAATTTAAAGAATTTTCGAAGAAATAAAGTTTCGTAATACCTTGCAAAGGGAGGGTCAGTTGCCGGAGTAGAGCTGACGACACAGAGAGCCGCGCTGGGATTGGTTGATACAGCGGGTGTGTGAAAGGAGGAGCTTGGTAAAGGAGGGGTGTGAAATCGCCTGAGTAAGACCGACGTCACAGTGAGCCGCACTGGGATTGGTAGAAGCAGCGGGCGCGTGACAGGAGCAGCATTGTAAAGGAGGGGTCAGTAGTGAGGAGCAGAACTGACGTCAGGAAAAGGCCGCGCTGACATTGGTCAGAGTACGAGTGTGAGCCTGATTTGATTGGACACATAGTTAGAAGCCGCGCTAGGATTGGAGGAGAGAAGGATTGTATGCAGGATTTTGATTTGACTGTCAGTGCAAGACGTACAGGTAGAAGATTTCAAGGGTTTGCGGAATACAATTTCCTAAACCGTCCTTCGAAGATGTATGGAGAGAAAAGAAAGATGTCAATTTTTAAGAAAATAAAGAACTTCTTTGTTAAGGATAAGCCTGTATTGACTAGAGAGGGCATTCCTATTCTGCCACCGAAGACACCAGCATCTTTTATGATGATGGAAAGAGGATATCATACTTGCGTGTGGTTGGGAAATTGGGTAGAGTACACGAAGGATGATGGTGTGTTAGCGTTTCCTAAGGATGGTACGTTTAATGGGAGGATTCTTCAGAATTTGAGATTGAAAATGAATGATTTAGAACCGAGACCTAGGTTAACTCAATATGAGGCTTTGGAAGAATGGGAGACTGAGTCATATGAAAGAGAGAAGTGCAGAAGTGGAAGATATAGAGGATTCTTTCCGAGACATTTGCATGAGACACGAGAAGGGCAGATGAAACAGTGGAGGAGAGCTATGGTATCAGAAGGGTTGTATCCAGTGTTGATGGCTGAGGAACAATCTGGAGGAAAGTGTAAAGAGAAAACGAAACATATGAATTCGACAGGATATGGAGAATCAGATGATGAATTGTTAGAGGATATTTTAATTAAGAATCCACCACCATATCAAGAAGCAGCTAGTAAGGTTGTCCCAAGTGCGCCCATAATGGGAATACCATTAACTCCACAGATTTTACATGAGACACCATACAACAGAGGGTTGGAAGATAATGAAAGAGAAGCTTTGAACAAAACTAGGGAAGAACTAGTACAAAGGATAAGTCAATTGAATTTAAATACTGAAGCTTTGACAGTACCAGTAACCATTGGTCCAGTAATCCCATTATATGGGGATAATAAGATTTGCCAGAAACCACAACTCGTGACAGTTCCATTAAGTGATCCTAGAAAAGAGGTAGTAATCACGGATGATCAAGTTAGTGAAAGTGAGTCGGTTATTTCATTAATGGATCTCCCTATTGTGGAACCTCGTGTGGAAACTCAAAAGAGAGTTACGCCTATGAATTTGAGAGAGAGAAGACCTTTGGTTCCGGCTGGAACTTCAGGTACAACAGTAGTTACCTCTGAAGAAATAGAGAGGTGGGCTCAGGAAAGGGATAATCGGAACCCAATACCAAAACTTTTGGATATTAGTAGATTGAAAGTGGAATTGGAAGAGATGATGACAGGATGTGTAGGTACGGAAAGATTAAACGTTTACAATGATGAAGAATTATTGTTTTTGTGTAAGAGTATAACCAGGAGAGCAAGGCTATTTCATGAGAGATTAACTGAAGTTGCTTCAGAGATTGGAATAGACATAGGGAAATCAAAATTGTTACAGAAGCCCTATCGAGTGGATTTTACTGATAAAGATTTAGAACGTGTGAATGCTTCAGGAAAAAGATTACAGATAAAAGAATTAATGAACATTTTGCGAAAATGGGGAGACATTGATAAATGGAGGATTAGATGGATAAGAAAGAAAGAAGAAGTACAAGCGAGAGAGGCAGCAGCTGCATTTCCAGTAAGAGAATCAGGAAAGGTGGAAAAGTTGTGTCCAATGACAGAGGTTCCTGGAGGTGGATATGTTCATGTTCCTTGGAGTAGACAAGATATTTTATCATATACAAATGATTTTCCAAAATTGAGAGAAAAGCCAGTAGAGTGGTACAAACAGGTAGAAAGATTTGTGAAGGTTTCAAAGGTGTTATTGAAAGACCTGGATGGTCTATTTGACATAGTGGTACCTGCTGATTTATGGACAGAATGTAAGATCACAATTGATTGGCCTAATGAGGAGTATCCTAGAGATGCAAAAACAGGAGCACCTTCGGAAGAAGTGATGAAAAAGTATCACCAAGTGATTACGTATTTGAAAGGAAAAATTCCTCCTAAAGAAACAGATTGGGTAAAAATAAATAGAACAACACGGGAACCAAATTAATCTGTACACGCGTACTATGAACGGTTATTGCAGGTGTTCAAGCAGTATAGTGGTTTTGAGTATATTGGTGTCAAAGATATGGGACATTTTGTGTATCGGTTTGTATATGGTTTGAAACCAGAGATTAGTCAGATGATACAGCAGCACATGTTGTGTTGGCAAAGTAAGACAGTGGATGAGATTCTAAAGTACGCGAAATATTGCGGAGATGACATAGAGGCCAGGCGAAGGAAGCTAAAAGAGAAAATGATGTGGGCTCAAGTTAAATTGGCAGAGCAGCAGGAAGAGAAGCCAAATGAGCAAAATAATAATCAAGTGAAAGAACATAGTCAGAATAATCAAGGAGCGAATGGTAATAAATTTAAGGGGCGAATGGACAGAGAAGAAGCGAAAAAGAAGTTTCCTTGTCATGCGTGCGGAAAGCTTGGACATTGGAAGAACGAGTGTAAGAGTACTCAGAATAATAATAATAATAATGGGCCAAATCAAAATTTTATCCCACAGATGCAGAATGAAGTACTTATGAATCAGCAGCAACAGGTAGTCACTCCACGATCGTCGGAGAACGGTGATAGGCAGATTGGACAACGGAGGCTCTTAGATGTAGTTGCACAGGGTGTAACTTAAAGACCCCGTTCCTATTACCAGTTCCGGGTTTGGAGAAATACTCTAATAACTCGTAAAGGACTTCTCTCCGACTGGCGAAGAGTCACCTAGTGGTATACATCCATTGGGAAATTGAGGTAAAACACACCCGATTGTGGGTGAGGACCAGATATATTAGGGATCTTTTACCCTGATGAATGCCAAAGTGACCCATAGAGGCATATCATAGTGGCAGAAACATGTTGGTTTATGCAGTAGGGGCATAGGGGTCGTTACCTCCCCTGGAGTTCCCCTCCATGTTAATTTTTAATCCTACCAAGGGAATACAGGAATAATTAAAACAAATTGTGGTGTTCTCTAAGGTAGTTTTAACTTTATTTTTCCTGCACTTTAGATCCCTTTTTGAGGGGAATATTCTGTCCTCTAATTTACTTTCCTTGAATCTATCTTTTGGCTTTTCTGCCCCTTTTTTCACACTCTTCATCATTTTTTACAAAAAAATAAATGCGCTCCGTCCAGTGCGTTGGTCTGCGCCTGGACGTATGATGCGGCCCAATGATGAAGCATGAGACTGCAAAGTGTGTGAGGGCAGTATTAAGAAATTTAAGACTTTCCCTTGCATTACTCTCATGAACTATGTTTTTTAGATGTTAGTGCTTCTCTGTTTAGTGAGTATTAACTTGTAGTAGGGGAGTCAGAGAAGGCTGTTTCCCTATTTCTCCTTGATTGTGACTTTAAGTCACTCCACAATATCAGGTGCCACCAGCTCCTATGCCAAATTTTGTGAACCATCAAAGTTTGAGTGCGAACACCGGATTTCAAGGAGAAAGTGGTACGAATAATAGAACAATTGCACAACATTTTTTGCAGAATGATGAAGAACATTCAGATACTGCACAATGACGGTGCCTGAGGGGGGAGGAAGAGGAGTGCGTGCTTGGCGCATCCTTGCCGGTAGATCAGTCAGGTCCATTTGTTGACGGGAAAGTAGAAGGTAAAGACATAACTTTCCTTTTGGATACTGGTGCTACCAGGTCTACTGTGAGAACAGCAGACATCCCAAACCTACCCCTCTCGGGAGAAACTATCCAAGTTGTAGGCGTATCTAACTAACAGATTAGAACCCCTATCACAAAGCCAATGGAGGTGCACATTGGAAACTTCAAAGAAATGCATCGATTTGTAGTTTGCAATTCCAGTCCCGTAAACTTGTTGGGAAGAGATCTTTTGTGCAAGATGAATTGCATGATCTATTGTACACCGGATGGTGTTGCTTTCCAAGCCCTGATGAGGACGTTGTCTATAAAATGATGCTGGCCAAACAGGGAACAGAGGTAGATGAAATGTTTTCATTAATAACCGAGAATGAATTGCCAGAAGAGTTAAGAACGACAGTCAATCCAGAAGTATGGGATTTTACAGGAAAAGATATCGGGCTAATGAAGAATATTGACCCAGTTAAAGTGACAGTGAAGGAAGGTGCAGTGTATCCAAATACCCAACAGTACAAAATGAGTCCAGAAACAAAAGCAGGAATTATTCCAGAAATTGAACAAATGGTTAAACAAGGTATTTTAAAAGAAGTGATGGGTAGTCCCTGTAATTCGCCAATAATGGGACTGAAAAAGCTTAGCGGAAAATACAGAATAGTGCAAGACCTACGGAAAATAAATAAAATTGTAATTCCCTGTTGTCCAATTGTGCCAAATCCAGCAGTGATTCTTTATCAGATACCATGGAATGCAGGATGGTTCACAGTAATTGATTTATGCCAAGCGTTCTTTTCTATTCCTTTGCACCCAGACAGCCAATATCTTTTTACGTTTAAATTTGAAGATCGAATCTATGCATGGTGTCGTGTTCCTCAAGGGTACACAGAAAGTCCTTCAATCTTTAATCAGATTTTGAAAAAGTGGCTAGAATCATTGATTATGCCTGGAAATTCTGTTCTGGTTCAGTACATTGATGACCTATTAGTGGCATCAAAAACGCGAGAAGATTGTGTCACAGATACAATTGCGTTACTGAACCATTTGGCTGAAGGAGGACACAAGGTGTCTCCAGAAAAATTACAGTTCTGTCGACAAGAAGTAAGATATTTAGGGCATAAAATAGAAAGAGAAGTTAGAAAAGTGACACCGGAAAGAATAAAAATAATCAAAGAAATGCAATTGCCACAGACTCAGAGAGAAATGAGAATGTTTCTGGGAGTAGTTGGATACTGCAGACAATGGATAAATGGATTTTCTATGTTAGCGAAACCATTGATACAAATGATTCGGAAACGAGCAAAAGATCCGATTGATTGGAATGATGACTGCCTAGAGGCATTTGTGAAATTGCGAAATTGTTTGTGTGAGGCTCCTGCCTTGGGCATGCCAGACTATACGAAAGACTTTGCTTTGTTTTGTTGCGAAAGAAAAAATTGTGCACTTTCAGTCTTAACACAGAGACATGGATTGAGTCGGCGTCCAGTGGCATATTTTTCAGCCACATTGGACCCAGTGGCTTCAGCATTGCCTGGCTGCTTAAAAGCAGTAGCTGCTACTTGCATGAGTCTGGAGCAAAGTGAGTCGATAGTGATGGGACATCCGGTAAAGGTATTCGTTCCACACTCGGTTGAGATTCTTTTGACAAGAACACAGCACCTCACTCCTGGCCATTTGACAAAGTATGAAAGAATGATTTTGGGAGCTGAAAACGTGATTGTGATAAGGTGTACGATTTTGAACCCAGCCACCCTATTGCCAGACCCCTGTGATGAGGAAGTAAAAGATGAAAGTGATCATGATTGCTTAGACGTGAGTGAGTTATGCACGAAGCCCCGCCCGGACATAAGAGAGACAGCATTAAAAGAAGCAGATCATAAGTTATTTGTAGACGGCTCCTTCCTTAGGACACAAGAAGGAGGTCTAAGTGCTGCATATGCTGTTTGCAAAATTTTGGGGGTAATTGAAGCATCCTGTTTACCTGGGGTCAAGTCTGCACAAGTAGCTGAATTGGTTGCCTTGACAATGGCATGTAAAAAGGGGAAAAATTGGAGAGTAACCATATTTACGGATAGTCAATGGTTTCGGGATTGTGCATGACTTTGGCCAGCTTTGGATGCAAAGGGGATTTCTGACTTCCTCAGGGTTTCCTATCAGAAACAGCAAAAATGTAAAAGATTTGTTGGAAGCATTACAATTGCCAAAAGAAATAGCAGTTGTAAAATGCGCTGCACATCAGTCAGGAAATGACTATGTGACTGCTGGCAATAATTATGCTGACCAAGTGGCGAAATACTGCGCTAAAAATGCAGTAGCCATAAACAGAAAAATTGAAACTGGTGAAACCAGATGCCAACTTATGTACTTCTCAGTACCAGAGACATGGGATGAGATTAGAAAATTGCAGGAAGAAGTTGAGGAAAAGGAAAAAGAAATCTGGATAAAGGCAGCCTGTACCAAAAGACCACATGATGAAGTATGGGTGTATCTAAATGGAAGACCAGTCATGCCAGATTGTCTGCTTTCAAAAATGGCGAGAGTATACCATGGAGCAACACACATAGGGAGAGACTCAATGATCAGGCTATTCAGACAGAGTTGGTACAAACCGAAGTTCAGGGTAGTCGCAGAGAGCCTTTGCCAAAGATGCTTAACCTGTCAACAGCAGAACCCAGGTAAAAAGACAGTGGTAAGCTGGGGGAAAATTGGAAAGGCAGAAGGACCCTTCACCAGATTACAGTTAGATTTTATTGAATTACCCCCCTGCAATGGATTGAAATAGGTACTTGTCATAGTATGCCTTTTCTCAAGATGGGTGGAAGCCTACCCTACTAGAAGATATGACAGTCTTACAGTTGCAAAATTGTTGTTGAGGGAGTTGGTGCCACGATTTGGTTTTCCGGTCACTTTGGAATCAGATAGAGGCCCTCATTTTAATAATGAAATAATTAGATTAATCTGTGCTGCATTTAACATTGAACAAAAACTACACTGTGCTTATCGTCCAGAGGCTTCTGGAGTTGTTGAACAAATGAATGGCACAATCAAGTCAAGATTGGGAAAGGTGTGTGCATCCACAAAGCTAAAATGGCCAGATGCATTACCTCTTGTATTAATGGGTCTCAGAAGCATTCCAGACAGAAAAACAGGAAAAAGAGCCATGAGACAGGCGTTTATTCCTGGAAATAAACTAATGAGTATAACTGATGATCTGGTATTGGACTATTGCAAAGGATTGGCTGAAATGATGCGTTCTATCTCTCATCAGGTTGGAGAAGACGCAGTTGAATGACAGCCAGATCAAGCGCATGATTTGAATCCTGGAGATTGGGTGCTAGTGAAGAAACACGCAAGGAAATCGTGTCTAGCACCAAGGTGGGACAAACCAAGGCAAGTCATACTGGTCACTACCACAGCAGTGAAGTGTGCAGGTTTGCCCAATTGGATTCACGCTAGCCATACCAGAAGAGTACCGAGCCCATCAGATCAACAAGAGCCACCACTGACTGACCAGGCTGAAGCGTCAGGAGTTGTAAACTGTGAAGTTGAAGGATCTAGAGTGGTAGATTCCGAAAGACAACCATATGATGAACAGCCCGAGCTAAGTCAGGAAGAATGGATCCCAGTGATTGAAATAATTGATGATGCCATTGAAACCAGAAGAAGAACAGAACTGAAAAGACAAGAAAGTAGTCAGGAAGAGACAGGGGAAGAAGAACACACTCAGGTGAAAACAGAAAGAGACACAAACAAACCTGAGGAGGGAAAAATAGAAGAACACGTTCAGGCAGAAGAAGAAAAGTTTGAATTTAGACCTGAACAGGACCAGATAGAGTTAGAAGAACAAGTTCAGGCAGAAGAAGAAAGATTTGAAGTAAGACCTGAGCAGGATCAGACAGAATTAGAAGAACAAGCTCAGGAAGAAGTAGAACAAAATTCGGTAGAACCTGAGCAGGAAGAAGCAAAAGAAGGAACAAGCACAGAAATCAGAGAAATATAACAGATTGTGCCCAGAACAAATGAAATAAAAAGAACCTTACAAAGGGATAAAGAAGGTGAAAACGCAGTACAAATTAAAAGAGTCAGGAGAGGAGACAATTGGCCAACTGGAGTAAAGAAATTAAAATATCATCTGAGAAAAACTGAAAAGAGACCAGAACAAGTGAATGAAGTCACCAGTCAAACAAGACCTAAGCAAACCTTAGCGAAAATAACTCGAAGAAGTCCAAGATTGAGAAATCTAAATAGAAAATATAAGGCTCCAGAGTGGACATACGTCATTCTTGAAGAATTTGAGTCCCTGGATTTGTCTGATGAGACAGAAGAAGTCCATATTGCACAAATTGACGAAAGCCAATTGAAACCTCCTTAAGAACAAAAAGAAAAAACTAAGACTGAAAAAGGGAAAAGATAAGAGAAAAGAAATTTTCTCAGTAATAAAATGGCCGACAATGAAGTTAACGGAAAACCAAAATGTGGAGTAAAAAGGAAGTGTCTTAAATTTTGTTTTTGTAGTATTTTATTAGCAGCATTAGGATGGCTACTCCTAACAGTAGGGGTACCTTTAATAATGAAAATGAGTAACGAGAATAATACAGATACTAATGTTAAGGTAGATAGATTAAGAGAAACTAAATTAGAAATAGGAGTGGAAGATGAAGCAAACTATCATAATGAATCAGACTAAAATACGTCCTCTAATGTGTTTATTAAATTGTTATTTCAGTATGTTAGCACTATGGAAATTAACAATTGTTACGTATGTATGAAGGTGCCCTCATCAGTGTCAGAAGGGATTACATATCACCATATACCTTTAATTTATGGTGTGTCATGTAGTATTTTATCAAGTTTATTTTACACTACAGGGAGATTGCAGTATTTTTATTCTAATTTAGATGTAGTATTTTTTGAACACCCTATTAGAAACAATATGAATCCAGTAGCTAGTAGTAAAAACGCACAATTTATGGGTGAATTTTTCATAACAATGAGTTCAATAGATTTAGTTCACGCACACAAAGATAATCTAACATGTACATTAAGAAAAGAAGAAAAAGTTTTTGGGGATTTAGTAGAAGAAAGGAGACAGGATTTAATGAAGAAGGCAACTACACAGAAAACCCATGTACCTCCATGGGTTGGGAAGGAGGGAATCTATGCAAGTGGCAAGGCTCATGCTGCGATGTCCCTGGACTTTGTGAAAAGGGGAAAATTCTGCCTCCATAGATTAAAGACAGATTATAACAATAATTTCATTGGTTCCAGTGAATGTGAACATAACTTCCTAATATTAGGAGGATGGGGACTAAAAGGGGGAACTGATCCTGTGTTTCCAGGAGTTTATTATGTTTGTGGGAGCAATGCCTAATAGGTTACCTGCAAGATGGTACGGGAGCTGGTACTTTGGAATAGTTTTTCCAAAAATTTATCATGTAGATAAAATCAGTGGAACCAATGGAAATTCTAATGGACTAACACGAAGAAGAAGAGCTAGTTTTTCTGAAATTGTAGGAGACATCTTTAGTGCACTGATACCCTCAGTTGGAGTCATCCTAAATTCACAGAAAATTTGTAAGTTATCAACCATAGTTGATCGTCTTTCTACAGATACTGCAGGAGGATTTTTAATGATTAACACAGAAATGGTTGCAATTAGATCAATGGTTTTACAGAACCGTCTTGCTCTTGACATATTGTTAGCAAAAGAAGGTGGAGTTTGTGGCATGTTAAAGGTTCAACATTGCTGCACTTATATTCCGGACAAGAGCAGAGAAATTAAAGGATATATTGAAAATATTACGGGAATGCATAAAGATTTGACCCAACTGGAGGTTGACAGTGTGTGGGGAAGACTAACAAAAAGTATAACATCAATAGGGAAATGGTTTGTTGGTTTTGGGAAAAGTTTTCTAGGTCAGATAATAATACCATTAGTTATGATAATAACGATAGTGATGATAATAATGATGACATATAGATGTTGTAGAAAAGGTACGAAAGAAAAGGTACACTTGAATAGAAAAGGAAAGGGACAGACACGTAAGAGAAAGTATGATGAAATACGTTTGGAAGAAATGAAAGGCAGGTTATATAAGAAGATACGAGATTTAGAAGGAAATGAGATCATTGATGAAAAGTTGGGAGGTCAAATAGAGAAAACTGAGAAGTGTTAAAGTTGGTATCTGGGATGGATGGGAAATTTTGTGATGGCTTAATATGCCATCAGAGAGGGGATTGATGGAGCAAGGACTCGGACATGAGACTTGCTCGGAAGCAATCCTCTTGTTTTAACTTACTAGCGAATTACTAACGTGTTTTGTGATTAATAATACGCATTTTCATAATACGCGGGAAAAGAATGAAGCTTGCCTATGTGTTTACTAACTGCAATAACACGGACGTAGAACTAGAACGCATTTTAACACGGAATCTTTACTGCGCATGCGTCTACTGCACCTACGTAGTATGATGAAAATAATGCTTGGAGGGAAATTCTGGCGCTTGCGCAAAGAGCTATAAAATGGCCGCTTGAAAGCTCACATGCATGGCACCTGCTCGCTGAAAATTAGAAAACGAGTTTACACTAATGCAAATGCAGAAAGAGAAATAATAAATGGTATGGGTTAGAGTAGAGGTTGGTGGTATACAGTGAAATCATTTATTTTTGAGAATAACATTTCTCCTTTTGACTTTATTATTAGTGCGTATTTGGGCCTGTTAAAGTTGTCTCAGTCGAGCAGACTGACGTGGTGCAACGCATGCGCCCTGGTGCGGAAGCTTGGAGGATGACTAAGGACTTGTCACGCGTCCAAGGTCGGCGGAGATGTGCCCTGGGAACATGAGGGTGAAGAGTTCATATGAAGGAACTTATTCAAGAAAACTGTTACATTTGTATTAATAAAGTTTAAAGATGTATGGGAAAGGAAGGGCGGAATAAATGTTTGAGGGGAGGAGTTTGGAAACAATGGTTTAAAGAAATAAATGAAGTATAAGCATGGTGTGATGATCATCCCCCCCTTGCCTGTCCAATCAGAAGTTAGTATTTTGTAAAATTGAAACATTAATGGGTGGTACATGGTAAGAAAAAGGTATAATTGAAGTAGTTTAGTTAGTTAGGTTAAGCTTGCTGGGAGCGGAAGCAGCAGCAACAATTCGGAGCTTGGGATGCTGTCAGATGCTGGGGTGGTGCTGATGCTCTGAAATGCTGATGAAGAAATCGAATGCAGAACCATCTACTTAATTTGGGTGGGTTATAAAGAAGATCGCGGAAGAACCACGAGGAGGAAGAGAGTGTCAGAGAGGGGTGCGACGTAGTCGTCGGTATCTAGAGAGGTGAAGTATCTTGTCCTGATTCCTGTCCTGAAGTCTTTGTCTCCTGATCTGTCCTGGGAGGCCCTTACCAGCCCTTTGGCCAGAGGGTTGGTCTTCACACCATACTTTGGTAACTATGAACTTCATCGTTTGATAAATGCTTTTCTGTCTCTATCCTCTTCTTTCTGAGTATAGTTATTGTGTGGATCTGAATTGTTAAATGTTTATCTGAGTTGGCACTCTTGTGAATGAGGGTGTTTGCACTGAAACGCTTTGAGATGGTTCAAAACCACCTAATTTAGATAAAGATTTAAAAACTTACCGAGTCTGTCATTATTTTATTTTTATCAAGAAATGTATAATAAGTTATGTAAATTATCGCCATCAACTAGTTCCACCTAACTGGTCCATTGACCAGAGGAAAGAACTGTTTGATCAGTGAAAGGTTTAGTTAAAGAAGTAATAACTAGATCTTGAGGTATGAGAATCATTATAAACTAAAGTTCCAGTGGTCTACTTAGCGCTAGCGGAAGCAAGTTGTATGGCCCCAGGTGAGTATATGGTAGTGGAGTATCTGTTGCTAGTACACCGCTGGATCAGTTTTCTGGTAGCAGAGCTATGGTTGTTAGTGACTAGTTTGGTGATAAGTATAGATTATTGATTTTTGGGTTAATATTTTAACAAAAGAGTTAGTGTCCTGTTTCTATGTTGTCTGGAAAATTCCCGGGGAATGAATAGCAGGTGGCGATAGAAACCACACTGCAGTGAGGTTACTCGTCTGTTGGAATAACACTGAGAAGCTAGGTAGGGCTGGCAGTGTTAAAGTAGGGACTATTTTCTGTACAAAAGTGAGAGTGGTTGAAAGCAAAGAGTTCGCTGGTGAAACTTTAGGAGTTATATCACCTAGTAAGGGTAACATTCTGCGACACCCTACACCACTCCACGCTACAACACTCTGCTCCTCTCTATGCATTTGACTGTATGTCACTTTACTCCACTCTGTGCCACTCCACTCTACAACAGTCCATTCTATGATACTCTGCTCCACTCCACTTTACGACACTCCACTCTGCGAAACTCCACTCTGCAACACTTCACGCCACTAAACAACATTCCACTCTACGCCACACGACTCTTCGCCACTCCACTCCACAACACTGTACGCCACTCCAGTCTATGAAATTTTTACTCCACTCTACGCTACTAATCCCAATGTTGCTCCACGACAACCTGCTCCACTTTATGCCCTTCCACTCTACGCCACTCTACGCCACTCCGCTCTACAATAGTCTACTCTCTCACACTCTACTCCACTGTATGACACTCTACAACACTCCACTCTACGCCACTCCAGTTTACTACACTACTCCACTCTACACCACTCTACGACACTTAACGTCACTTCACTCTGACACTCTAGTCTACTCTATGCCACTCTGCACCACTCTATGCCACTCCACTCTACACCACTCCACTTTCTGCCACTCCACTCTACAACACTTCACTCTACGCCTCTGTACTCCACTCTACGACATTATTCGATACTCCACTCTACACCACTCTACTCCATTCTGCGCCATACCACTATGCCATTCCACTCTACGACACTCCACTCCATGATACTCTACGCCACTGCACTCTACCACACTCTCCTCCAATCTCTTCGACTCCATTCTATGCCACACCACTCTATGACACTGTGTTCCACTGCACTCTAGGACACTCTTCTCCAGTCTAGCCCACTCCACTCTATGACAGTCAGGTGTGTGGAATTCCTAAATCCCAATGCCCAAAACATATTGTTATTGCAGCGCAAGCCCTTTAGCTGCCAGTTTCAGTACCACATCATGGATCTGGGAAGGCCATTTTCTGCAGTTAGGGTAATATTTGTGTCCATGTATGAATGCTGTTCCAGCTAGTATTAAAGGTTCCAAATCACTTAATCTCCCCGTGCCTAACAAAAATGAATGTGTCGGTCTGTAACGAAACTGGTGCTCATGTAAAGCACTCTGATACCCGATACCTTCGGGTCAAGTTCGCGCTATATAAAACTCTAAAAAAAAAAAAAAAATTAAATGGAAAGTCTTTATTATTAGGGTGAGCACTGTAAGGGAATGTAAGCTCGAATTGCACTACAGACAGTGGTTTCATTATAAAAATGTGTACACACATTTGCAAAGTTTAATATGAGGCTATGTACAATGCTCCCAAACTGTTCTCTGATTAGATACAAATATTTACAGAAGCTTGAAGGTTGATTCTTTGCTTTCAAAATAAAATATTCACAAAAATGCAACGAGGATAAACATGTTTCGCTAAACTACTGTGAAATTTTAGGTACCATTTCTTTGAAGAATTGTTTAATAAAATGTTTTGACACATGCTAGTATTTCCAAAAATATTCATAATGAAAAATCAGTGTAACCAGGTTCATCAAGATTATGGGAAACATGAAAATAAACAAGCATTGGCAAAGCCAATAGGTCTGACATTGGCATTCAGACGTGTGTTTTGTTTTGATATAGTTTTTGTAAAACTTTATTGCTGTGGGACCTGCCAGGCCCTCACCATTATAACAAATATTGCCAAAAATAATTTTTGGTCTCAAAAAGCACACATTAATCCCTGGCACTGAACAAAAATATGCTGTGTGCCAATATGCTCCTTCTGAAAAAGTAGAATGCTGTCGCTCATGTTGAAGCCAGCCGATAGATAGATGGAATTTTAATAAAAACCAAATGTCTCGGTTAGCGACAGTTCTTGAAGACAGTCACAGAAGTACACCCATGGTATATGTCCTTGCATTGGTGCAGATTTATGGCATTAATAAATGTATAAGAATTTACAAATGTAGGCCAGGAAATGGTACTCCTAGAAAATATTTGTAAACTGTATTTTTAGCTCGAGCAAATATGCATGTGTCGAATTCCTTGAGCGACAATCTGCAAAGCGTTTACAAGTTCACTTTTCCTCCAATTCCTTTTTCCCCAACCATGGAAGAATTTTTTCTTCTGCCATTGTCAGTAGTACATTTCCAGCCTTTTTCCGTATGGGAAAAGATTAGGGAAGAGCTGGTGAAAATCCCTAAAACATGCAAGTTAGTAGGTTTGCACAGACTCAAAAGGGCATTCCAATGCTAAAACCTGCTTACCGCTACCTCCAGCCCCAGTATGTAGGTAGATGTGTTGAGAGGTGGCAAAATCTGTGAATTGCTAGTATTCAAACCCTTCTATGATACCCTTCGATGGTATGAGCCTTGGCATAATCAGAGATGCTACTATGGGAGCTCTCATATGAGATTGCTGCCATCATTTGTTGCCACACAACGTGGCACCAAAGGGACAAGTGGATTTTTTTTTTTACAAGACAAGTAGATTTATAAAACATTCTGTCCCATGGACAGGTAACTATTTTATTAAATTCCACACCCCTGACAGTCTACTCCACTCTACGCCACTCTACTGTATGACACTCCACTCTGACACTGCATGCCACTCTCCTCTATGACACTTCGTTTTAGCCATGCTAAACAGCAGCCATGCTGGAGTACAACATGGCTAAAACACATTGGGAAAGCCAATAGCTGTGGCATAGGCGCGACCTATTGGTCTTGCCAATGCTTATTTTGACTGTATTTGTCTGTTTTTCAATGCACTATCATGACTTGAGGACAAGCCTGATCCTGTCTTAGCCTTCTGATTGTGTTTTCTTTTTTGCACATCGGGACAGCCTGACTCCAAGACGACCATTGTGAAGTTTTGCACGATTAACAATAGCAATGATCTCGTGAGACATTGTGGCAACCACATTGGGGTCAGACTGTCTTGATGTCCACAGTTGCTTAGACAGTTTTTGAGAGTATGCAGACATCTACCCCGCTTCTGCTGATTGTCTGCAGAATTCCTCGGCACTGCATATACATGACTTATTGTTTTCTAGCCCTGAGAAAGTTGTGGCAAAGGGAGCCTGACGAAACGCGTGTTAGCTAGAGGAAATTAATGAAAATAAAAGAATAATCTTTGGATACTACATGCAAGACCTGATGTGTGATCCATGACTTGCTCACCAGGAATCAACAGTGATATTGGGCATTGCCTATATTGGAAGGGTGCTGGTGGCTACCCCTCTACCTGGTTGGAGCATGAGAAGGACATATAATATAAGGACTATTGGGGAATTTTGTCTGGAGAGCTTTGCACCGACATTGAACTCTGGCCATCCTTTAATCACTTATGACGTCAGAAGAGCTGCAGAGATCTCATCCCAGTCATGTTCATACACTGACGAAGATAGCATTAGGCCAACATATGTGCAAGTCGGATTAGAGGCAGCCAATGATGCTGCGAGACTCCTCAAGATCATTTTCAATATTTTATGCCTCATGATACAAGGCCGAATGTGTCCCTTTTGCCCACTGCGTGCCAAATGATTTGTAATCTGTTTATTCATTATTAAACCCCAACATAATGTCCCAACCCAGTGCACGACGGCCCCCTTGGTAACAGAGGAATGTAAGCGAAAGCTAAGTTCCTCCTGGGCCCCGGTGGCAGTTTGCTACTGAAGGTAGGGACATCTTACCTGCCTGAAAAGGTCTGACTCTCAAAATAACAGTTTAGTTCTAGTTTAGGCATCATTCTCATGTGCTCTCCTTGTGGGGCGGAGCTGAGATTGCCCCTTGCCGGGACTGCTGTTCCAGCCTGCCTTCCACTGACTGACATGACATGGAAATGACATCTCTCTGTATTGACTTGTTTTCCTCTGGGGCCATTTCATTCATGTGCTCTCCTTGTGGGGCGGAGCTGAGATTGCCCCTTGCCGGGACTGCTGTTACAGCCTGCCTTCCACTGACACGGAAATGACGTCTCTCTGTATTGAGTTTGTTTTCCTCTGGGGCCATTTCATTCATGTGCTCTCCTTGTGGGGCGGAGCTGAGATTGCCCCTTGCCGGGACTGCTGTTACAGCCTGCCTTCCACTGACACGGAAATGACGTCTCTCTGTATTGAGTTTGTTTTCCTCTGGGGCCATTTCATTCATGTGCTCTCCTTGTGGGGCGGAGCTGAGATTGCCCCTTGCCGGGACTGCTGTTACAGCCTGCCTTCCACTGACACGGAAATGACGTCTCTCTGTATTGAGTTTGTTTTCCTCTGGGGCCATTTCATTCATGTGCTCTCCTTGTGGGGCGGAGCTGAGATTGCCCCTTGCCGGGACTGCTGTTACAGCCTGCCTTCCACTGACACGGAAATGACGTCTCTCTGTATTGACTTGTTTTCCTCTGGGGCCATTTCATCTTTTCGCCCTCACAGGGGTGTAATTATGTAAATAAAGGAGTGGGCCTGTGCCAAGCGCACACTAAGACCCCCTCATTATGAATTGATTAGCAGTCTCCAGATGAGGAAATCATCCCATCTCAGGGGTTTGTCTTTGTTGTCATCTGGCATCCCCAGGACGCAGGTTGTTTGCACCCCCCCCCCAGAGTGAGCCCCCTCGTGACAAAGTGCAGAGGCGAAGGCACATTCAATGATTAGTCCCGCTGCTGGTAATTGTACACCAGGAGTTTAAAGGGGGCAGCTGGGGTCGCAGGGGGACCACTGCCCACTTATGCAATCAATATGTACATGTCAGCTTGGAAGAAAGGTGCTTATCAGCCTGGACCAGAGGCGTGTGACAAGCCAGCGCCCTGAAGCTCCTAATCCGCTTTTTGTGAAAGGTTTCCTAAAACACTCAGGCGATGGAGCTGATAACTGAAGGGTCCGCGCGATAATGTTTTACCCAGGGGGGTCAGAGGCTGAGTTTTCAGAAGGAAGCATCCGTCGTTGGCACTGAAAATAACAGTGTTCATGTTACAGAATTTCAAGAAAAGAGTGAATCAAAAAGCACTTTGCAGCCCTGTGTTTATAATAGTGAAATAGTGAAATTAAATGCGTGGACTCATTTCAGTGCTACGTCGAATCCCGAGGAGAGCCACAAAATGAGCGACTGGGCCCTTTGGACTATGAAATGGCTTGCCCGTTTGAGGTGAAGAAAGTAGTATAGAAACACTGGTCTTTCCACAAAATGGCATGGGAAAATGTATCCAAGATATTCTGGCTTTAATGTGCTAATGCATGTAAAAGCAGCTGTGCACAAGTGTGCACAGTCTGTGTGCCTTGTCACTGTGTAACTTGCTGGATGGCACAGCAAGACTGGTGAAAAACAGGGCACATACCCAGAAGGCACAGAAAGAGGCAGGTCACCCAAAGACGAGACAGAACTAGACTCTGTACATTGTGCATATTTGTGTTAACTTAATAAAGTAAACCCTATTGGCTTTGCCAATGCTTGTCTGTGTTGTTTGACACTTGCAATTTGGATTGGTAATTAAAAATGCAAGCTTTGTATACCAGAATGCGAAGGGATGACTGGATTGGGTGAGGCAGCGTCAGGTGTCTTCTAATGATGGGCAAAAACGCAATTATTCCTGCGAAATTCTGTGGATTGCCTTTAAATTTTCACAAAATTGTACTTTTAAAGCAAAATGTGGTTTGCAGGTATTTTGAGTGATCTTTCCACGCGTATGTGCACTTCGGGTAAACTAAGTCTTGTGAGACACTGGCAGAAGAAGCTAAAAAGGTTCTGGGCCAATATTTTCTGCATAAACAATTTTCTTGCTTGCAAAAATTACGCAAACGTGCGTAATGCGAAATTTCATGCTGTGAAATGTGGGTATTACACACTTTTTACCAGTGTAATACATTTTTCTCCCAGTCCTGCTCTCTTCTCCATCCACCCACTGTCTCTCCATTCATCTCATTTCCTCTGTTTCGTTAGTCCTCCCTATATATGTCCGTGACGTATAGCTTGACGTATAGCAGAAACTTCAATAGCGTAAGCTAACTATGCAGATATCTAGCTGAGCTGCATGTACAGAGGTATGAGGTTGGTCTATGTAACACTCATTCCATAACGTAAACGGTGTAAATGGGAAAACACAATATTAACTATGCTGAAAAGTATCTGACAATATATAAACTATATGTTAACCCCTTTCACTAATGCTCCATTTTGCAAGAACACCAGTACTTGTTCTCAAAAATGTTCTTCAGACTAGGTAGAGCTCTCAGACGTCTGAAGACATTTGGTGCTGTTTAAAAATACTAGTAAAATATTAAAGTGTTCCTCTCTCGCTCTCTCTCGCTCTCTCTCTCTCTCCTCTCTCTCTCTCTCTCTGGCTCTCTCTCCCTCGCTCTCTCTCTCTCCCTCCCTCCCTCCCCCTCCCTACTTCCCTCCCCCTCCCTCTCTCTCTCCTCTCTGGCTCGCTCTCTCTCTCCTCTCGCTCGCTCTCTCCTCTCTCTCGTTCTCTCTTTCTCTCTCTCTCTCGCTCTCTCTCCCTCCC